>PQXP01001035.1:0-17886 GCA_002973495.1 Apiotrichum akiyoshidainum
CCCACCCACCCGCTCCAAAGCCGCCTCTACCCTCGTACCGTGTACCCTTTCTTTCCGCGCACGAGCCTGGACAACCAACCATCCACCAACCAGCCCCCCCCTCTTCTCTTCTCATCCCCCGCGCACATCTCCCATTTCTCTTTGTCCAACTCGTTCTCCAACTATTCGCATTCAACCCATTGCATAACGCACGCCCACGCGTGTCCACTCTCTTTCACACACACTCGGAGCACAATTCATCACGATGCAGGGCAGGAACCGCCCATGGCCCGCGTGCCCACCCTCGCCGCCAAACGTCCCCAGTGCCGCACCCGGTTCCTCGTCCTCATCACAAGCTCCCCCGGTAGCGACAACACAGGCGCAGGCGCAGGCGGCGACACACTCTAGTCTCCTCCACGCCCGTTCGTCCCACTCGCATCCATCCCCGCCCGCCTCGAGCGCTGCCACCCCGTCCCCGTCGTCCTCCCACTGCAGGACCGCCGCAGACGAGATGCAGATCGACTCGGCGGCCCGCTCCCTCGCCGCCTTGGCCGTGAACCAGTCGACCGCTCCCGCCGCCTCGCGACTGTCCATTTCGGCGACATCTGGCTCCCAGACACTCCCCGCTCCGACATCACATTCTCATACCACGGTGGCTCCCGTCAACATCCCCACACAGGCCCTCTCCCCGCCAACCCCCGCACCGAGCCCCACACCCACCGAGCGATGGAGCTATGCCCCTTTGCAAGTCGCCGACGACGATGATGCCGACGATGACGACGACGACGACGACGACCTCATGTCGTCCATGACCATGCAGCGTGAGCCCCCCGAGTCAATTAATCCCAGCTGACAGCGTAGAAGGCGCAGCCGACCTCATCTCGCGCTTCCGCCACCTCCCCAAGAGCGAGCGCTTTGCCTTCCTGTCGAGCCTCGTCGGCGAACTGCAGCTCAACGAGGCTCTCGTCATGTCGAGCAAAATATCCCCAAAGCTCAAGCGCGATTTCCTCTCAGACCTCCCTATTGAGCTTGCCCTCCACTGTGTCAGCTTTATCGACGACGCGCGCACCCTCGGCCGTGCCATGCGCGTCTGCAAGTACTGGCACGATCTGCTCCAGGACGAGCGTCTCTGGAAGGACATGCACGACCGCGAACTGTACCGTCCCAACCTTCCCCTCACGAACGGCCCGTTCCCGCCGCCCTCGGCCGTCACCACCCCCAACGGCTCCACCCCCACCAATAACGCCCAGGCCTGGCGTGGCTTTGGCTCTATCCGCCGCCCACTCAACCCTGGCACCTACCGCGAGAAGTTCCGCGACTCGTACCTCACAGAGTCCAACTGGCTCAACGGCGGACGCCTCCTGACAATGCACTCGAGCATGGGCGACAGCGTCGTCACCTCGCTCGTGGTCAACGACGAGTACATTGTCATTGGCATGGCAAACTCCAAGATCCACGTCTTTGACGCTTCCACCGGCCACTACAAGCTTTCACTCATCGGACACGAGCTTGGTGTCTGGGCGCTCGTGCTCGTCGGCAACCGCAAGTCGAGCGCAGAGCGCAGCCGGTACCAGGGCACGGGCACCTCGTTTGGCACTGCGCAGACCGCCGACAGCGAACAGTCCCGGTCGTCGAAGCGCATGCGCTCAAGTGATGTGTGTGGCTCGGCTCAGGGCTGGGGCCTCAAACGCACACTTGTTGTCAGCGGAGGCTGTGACCGCGATGTCCGCGTGTGGGACATTGTCACCGGCGAGTGTGTCCACTCGCTCCGCGGCCACTCGTCCACTATCCGCTGCCTCAAGGTTCTGGACGGTCGCCCGATCGCCGTGTCCGGCTCGCGTGACTTTACCCTCCGCGTCTGGGATATTGACCGCGGACGCATGCTCCGTGTGCTGCAGGGCCACGACCAGAGTGTCCGCTGCATCGAGGTCGCAGGCAACAAGGTCGTCTCCGGCTCGTATGACTACACCTGCCGCGTAAGTCGTGTCCAATCTCGCAGTCACTAACTTGCAGCTCTGGGACATTGACTCTGGAGAGTGTCTCCAGGTCTTTGAGGGCCACTATCACCAGATCTACGCCGTTGCGTTTGACGGCGAGCGCGTCGTCTCGGGCTCGCTCGACTCGACCGTGCGCGTGTGGGACGCCAACACTGGGTAAGTGTTTTTGTTGAGAGTTTGGCCCAAGCGCTAACACGACCAGCGACTGCCTCGCCATCCTGCAGGGTCACACGTCGCTCGTTGGTCAGCTGCAGCTCAGCGGCGACCGTCTGATCACTGGTGGATCAGACGGCCGCGTTATTGTCTTTGACCTAACCGACTACTCTTGCGTCCACCGCCTCTGTGCGCACGACAACAGCGTCACGTGTCTCCAGTTTGACGACCGCTTTATTGTGTCGGGCGGCAACGACGGCCGCGTCAAGCTCTGGGACATCCAGACGGGTACCATAATCCGCGAGCTCACGCGCCCCTGCGATGCTGTCTGGCGCGTGTGCTTCCGCGACGACAAGTGCAGCATTCTCTGCCAGCGCAACGGCAAGACTGTTCTCGAGGTGCTCGGCTTCCGCCCGCAGGACGAGCAGCTCCGTCCGAGCTTCTCCCGCTCCCCCGACTGGTAATTGTTCTGGCTCTGTTGTATGACCTGTCCTATCCACGACACACGATACATAATAACCGCGACCTATTTTATCGCAACTAGCCAACTGCTACACCCACCCTCGTTATACATCTCTCTCTGTTGTCCAGATCGAGACACTCGTACCTCCACCCACCCCTCCTATCCTATCTCCGCATGCCCATGCCCGATCCCCCTGTCTTGGGCCACTCCAACCCCACTTGTAATGTCGTCTCTACACGTACATCGTCTTGCTTCTCATGTCATTTGTTGTGTATATGCTCTAGTCGAGCGAGTTGCGTGTGCATCGCGTGGAGTAGTTGCGTAAAATTGGAAAAAACCGCCACAGCGAGTCGAGGCTAGTCGCGGCACGGCTGTGATGCAAGCCGGGTGGCTCCAGCGTGGCGATTTGATTCCGTCGGCGGCACTTGTGATGTATGCGGGTGGACGTGTCCTCGCTCCCTCCCTCGTGTACCTCGATCCGGCCACGACCATCATCATCCTCCTTGCCATCACTGTCATCGCCGTCGACCCTCGCAGCAGCAGCAAAGACAAACACAACCAGATCACCACAGTCCTTTGGCGCACGAAACCCCTCTCCCCCTCCTTGTCTCTTTACCACAACTCGTTCCTCTCGCAGCCGAATACACCCTACACCGCAAACTCCCAGATATGGACCCCACCAAGGCCCAGACTACCGCGGCGTTCGCCCATCTCAAGGCGCAGAAGGCCAACAAGGTCGGTATCATGCTTGTCACGACTACGGCCTATGAGCTTTGGGGATGTGAATCGGGCCAGGAAGGAGACATGACGAGCCACCTTCCCGGCGTGCAGACTGGCCCGCAATGTGCTCTCGGAGACATGGCTCGCGCGCGTCTTCCCTCCAGCGGAAAGAGGGGTGTTGTCGTGCGCCACCCCTAAGCACGATGGCGGTATGCAGCCCTGGCCGTGTCGCTCGCAGCAGCCACGCGACCAGACTGCCAGTCGGCAACGGGTCAACTGGTCTTTATCATGACCCCGCATTGTCCTGACGTTCGGAAGAGCACTACCACGCTTCCTTCTGCGGCTGCCGTCGAGACCCCCATCTGTCTGTGCTTTTACTGACTGCTGCAGACCTGCTTTGACTGCCTCGCCAAGAACCCCACCTGGACCTCGGTCACCTTTGGCATCTACCTCTGTCTCGACTGCTCGAGTGTGCACCGTAACCTCGGTGTCCACATTTCGTTTGTCCGGTGAGTGTCTATCCCGCAGCAAATGCCTTGCCGCGCGACAGGTCTGAATTCCATCAGCCATGTTTGTGCGGTTTAATATGGACTGGCAGTGGAACAACGTGGCGGCTGTCACGGCTTGGCTGTTCTGCTTTGATGCGGTCAGCCGGCGTGAATGGCCGTGGCAAACAACACCCAGTAAAAGTCCTCCGATTGACTCCAGCTCCACCAACCTCGACTCGTGGTCGCTTGCGCAGCTCCGCCAGCTCAAGGTCGGCGGCAACGGCTCGCTCAGCGAGTTCTTCACCAAGCACGGCGGCTCGTCGCTCCTTCCTCCGGGCAACGGCGACGCGCGTGCCCGCTACACCTCGCGCCAGGCTGGTCTCTACAAGGAGGAGATCGCACGGCGTGTGGCTGAGGATGCGCGCAAGAACCCCAACGGCATCCACATTGACGGCCTCGACCTGACGCCCATGGGCAGCGCGACTCCTGCTGAGAAGGAGGAGGACTTTTTCGAGTCGTGGGACAAGGCTACCCCCAGCCCGCGTCCCTCGCGCCCGTCGTCGACTGCCCCGCCCTCGATCGGTGTCCGCTCCACTCCCACCCCTCCCCCCGGTGCCGGTGCCGCTGCTCCTGCCGCCACAGGCCCCCGTACTGTGACCTCGTCCGCACTCCGCTCGGGCAACGCTGCCGGCCGTCCGATGCGTCTCGGCGCCGGCACAGGCGCCAAGGCGTCCAAGCTCGGCGGCTCCAAGCTCGGCGCCAAGAAGGCGTCCACTGCTATCAACTTTGAGGAGGCCCAGCGCAAGGCGGTCGAGGAGGAGGAGCGCATCAAGCGCCTCGGATACGACAAGATGAAGGAGGAGGAGGAGGCCACCGCCCTCAAGGCCCGCGAGGAGGAGGAGCGCCGCAAGAACCAGGCCGCCGGTATCAACTCGAGCCGCTCCGCCACCCCCTTCTCGTCCACACGCACCGCTGTCAAGGAGGAGAAGGTCGTCCCCGTCAAGCTCGGATTCGGCCAGGTCGCCGCTGCGCCGGTGGAGAAGAAGACTGTCACGTAAGTTGCGGAATCTGCTCTGAACTGACATCAGCCGGGCACTGGTCGAGGAGGACACGATGACCGCGGCCAAGGACCGCTTCGGCACCCAGAAGTCCATTTCGTCGGACATGTACTTTGGCCGCGGCTCGTACGACCCGAATGCCGCGTCCGAGGCCAAGACGCGCCTCCAGAACTTCCAGGGCGCGACGGCCATTTCGTCCAACGCCTACTTTGGACGAGAGGAGGAGGACGAGGACGACCTCCAGGGCACCGACGGCCTGCTGGGCATGGAGGGCAACGAGACGCTCCAGAACCTCGAGCGCAACGCCCGCGACATGGCAAGCCGCGTCATGGCCGACCCCAACGTCCAGAACCTGGCCGACCAGATCCGTGGCGGCGCACTCAGGCTGTCCGACTTCCTCGCCAGCTTCGAGGGCCGCTAATCACCCCTGTTTCGTAGTGGGGAGCTCGGTGCTGATCTGAACCGGGACTGCTTGCCAGCTCCCCACTCCCCCCAGCCCCCGCTCCCCTGCCCGCGCTCACGCCACCATAACCTTAGCCCACTAGCTCTACTTAGAGATGAATACCATTGTCACGATCATGACGGGCGGTAGACGGGGCTTAGAACACAGCCGGCTGACGTTGTTGGTGGCCGACCCCGGTGCCCCAGCCCGTACATCCCTCTGGTGATTTTCACGAGCACACTGAACTTTGATGTCTGCCGAAGAAGCATGCAGTTATGATGAGCGTGGGGTGTGTGTGACCGGGTCGAAGCGCTCGCCGTGCGTGGTGGTGGAGGGTTCGGTGCCACTTTGCACTTTGCCACCGAGACCACGTGGTTTCTCGCAAAAGTCTGAGCTCGGCCTCCATGTCCATGTCCTCGTCCATCGCAGTGCAGCTCATGTAATCAGTCATCAACATATCCACATTGTCCTTCTCCATCGTGCAATCCAACACCGAGACTAGCAACGCGCATTCCTGTTGATCTCCTATAGAAGCCGCTAGACCCTCGGCCGCTCAACCCCTTGCACCCTACCACTTCCTCCCCCACCAGAACATCACCACCATGTCCGAGGGCATGTCGACCGCGCCGACGCACGCGCTCGAGAGCGAGCTCGAGCTGTCCGCCACCTCTGGCGCCGGCAGCATGGGCGACGCCGCCTCGTCCCTCTCGTTCGAGGACGCGTTCGACGTCCCGCGCACCGCCGAGCTCATTCTCAGCGGCGGCTACAAGACCGTGAGCTTCTACAAAGGCTGTTAGCAAAGCTGACGCCAGATCGGCCTCCAGTTCCCCGACGACCTCCTCCCGTCGTCCGTGGCCGTGTACCGCGCGCTGCAGAAGAAGATTGCCGGCTCGGGAGCACAGACGTACGTGCTCGCCGACAGCACGTACGGCGCCTGCTGCCCCGACGTCCTCAGCTGCCTCCACCTCCCCGCCGACCTGCTCGTGCACTACGGCCACGCGTGCTTGACTCCGTGAGTGTGGCCGATGGAAAGCGTTGCAGCTGCAGTCGAAGTTACGCCCAGCCGCACGCTCGTCGGGCCTCGTCGGCCTGACGGTTCCGTCCCTGGACCCCCGCTGACACCGCAGCACCGACGCGCTCCCCGTCCACTACGTCTTCCCGCGCTTCACCCTCGACCCCGCCGCCGCGTTCGATGCGCTCAACGCCAAGACAGACTGGAGCGGCAAGGCCGGTGCCATTGTCATCTGGGACGTCGCGTACGACTGGCTTTCTGGTAGGTAAAACACATCCTGCGGCACCTAACAGCAGATGATATCGAGAAGGCGTTCTCAAAGCTCGACAAGCCCGTCTCGTTTGCTCGCATCCACCGCCCGGAGATTGGCAAGGCTGCCGCCTCGACAGCGGCGTCGTCGTCGGCGTGCTGCAAGAAGGAGCCCGCTAGCAGTTGCTGCAAGGATGCCAAGGAGCCGACACCAGCCGCCTCGGGGTGCTGCAAGGAGACCCCCGCCGCTCCGTCCGCATGCTGCAAGGAGAAGACACCGGCCACGAGCTCCTGCTGCGCTCCTGCCGCTGCTCCCGAGTCCTCCTGCTGCGGAAGCGCCAAGCCCGCCGAGGCCCCCTCTGCCTGCTGCTCCAGCACCACCCTGCCCGTCCGCGCGCCGTCGACCGGCGCCAAGGCGGTGCGCACCATTGCCCCGCCGCCCGGTGTCGCCCTCTCCGAGTGTGCGCTGTGGTACCTGGGCAGCGACGGCCGCTCCCTCCTCAACATCCAGATGACCCACTCCAACGTCGACATGTACGCGTACGATCCCGAGGGTGGCGCGCGCGAGTGCACTGGCGCGTCCCGCCTCCTCTCCCGCCGCCTCTTCGCGGTGCATCAGGCGCTCGACGCCGACGTCTTTGGCCTCGTCGTCGGAAACATTGGTCTCGCGTCCTCGCGCCCGCTGCTCTCCCACCTCCGCGCCCAGCTCGCGGCCAAGGGCAAGAAGAGCTACACTCTCTCCGTCGGCCGCCTCAACCCCGCCAAGCTCGCCAACTTTGCGGACATCGAGTGCTTTGTGCTTGTTGGCTGTGCCGAGGGCGGTATCGTTGACTCAAAGGTATGTCTGGCGGCTGTACCGGAGGGCTGGTGACGAGCCGTGCTGACTGCAGGAATTCCTCCGCCCCATCATCACCCCGTACGAGCTCACGCTCGCGCTCACGGGCGCCGAGTGGGACCCGTCCAGCTGGACGCTCGACCTTGCGCGCGTGCTCGAGTCCGTGGCCGCCGAGACGGCCACAGCAGCCGAGGACAAGCGTGCAGACAGCGACGACGAGGACAAGGACCGCGAGTTCTCCCTCGTCACCGGAACCTACCGCACACGCAGGGTGTTTGAAGCCGGTGGCCCGAGCGCCGGCGCTGCGTCCGCTACCGCCGCGGACGCGGGCACTACGTCGCAGGACCTCGTCGCGCGCGGCGACTTTTCGGTCGCCAAGCTCGAGTCGGCCGGCAGCATGTTCCTCGAGTCGCGCTCGTTCAAGGGACTCGAGCCGCGGTACGGCCTCGACGAGCCGTCGCTGCTCGAGCAGGGCCGCAGCGGTATCGCGCGCGGATACACTGAGGAGAAGTAGGTTGGGGCGTGTTTTCGGACCTATCGAACTGTTGTACTGCTGCGCATAGGACATGGACCCGGTTAGACCACGACGGATGGACAAGGTCAGTAGACGTAGAGGTACTGTAGACATGCTGCATGCGATCTATGAGATCTAACAACCAATAATTGACAACGCGACGAGGTGTGTCCTGTGGCGAGAGGTGGCGAGTGATGTGTAGCGCAGCGCGAGTGCGTGCGTTTGTTTGGGTTCGAAGAGACGTTACGACCAGAGATGAATGTCCGGAAACTGGGGTTTAGGCAATGCTGGGAGATGGTGAAGTGGTGGGGTATGTGTGGCGAACGGTGGACCGTTCGGGAGGGTCCTTGGAATTAGTGAAAGGGTGCGAATGCAAGAAACAATGGGTGTAATGGCAATTATGGCGACAACGGTAGCGCTCAGCTTTGGCGGAGAGTAATGCTACAGAGAAGGATAGCGAACACAAAAAGCGAAGAAATGCGATGCGAGATGCAAGTTGTCGGCGGAGCGAGCGAATGGTGAGGGTATCGGATGACGAGGACCGGAATGGACGAGGCAAAACGAAAGACGGGTACTACCAGCCGAGGACGAGGGTGAGCACAACAGCGGCGCTCAGCAGCGCCATGCCGGCCTGGGCCTGCGGCAGGCTTGGACTGTAGTACGTCCGCCAGTTGGGGCTGGGGTTCATGCCGTTGCCGTACTCGAGCACGTTCTTGTCGATCGCGAGTCCGCCGGCCGCGATCATGGTCGTTGTGAACGCCACGTCGTTGGGGTCCGGGTTGACCGACGCGAGAACGTCGTCGTTGAGAAAGACGATCGCGAGGCTGGGCCCAGGCATCGATACGAGGCACTTGCCGTCGGTGCAAGGGACGGTAACGGTCGAGACGTCGCCGACGAGGCGGCCGTCGCTGCTGAACCGGCCGCCCATTGACTGGCCAGCCCACTTTATGTCGTACTTTTCCACAATAGTCGGAGCAGTAAAGTAGCGCACGTTGACGTGGTCGATGGCCGTGTTCTCAACCGAAATGGTGGCGGTGTAGTCGCCGCCACCGGCCGCGTCCGAGAGATAGTTCATGAGCACCGCACGCGCAGGAACGCCGTTCTCGTAGATGAGGTACACGGGGTGCGAGTCGTCTTCGCGTCCGCGGAAGTAGTCCACAATCTGAGAAGTGTTGGTCGGGCCAAGAGCCTCGGCGACGATGAGCGACGAGTAGTAGACTGCGCCTGTCGACCAGCCAAGGCCTGCGCGCGTCCAATCGGGGGGAGTGAAAGGCTCAAGGTCAGTTGATATGGTCTCACTCTCAACTCACGTTGTAGTATACGTTCTGGCCACCGACGTGCATGAGCGCGTTGGAAAAGTTACCCCAAGCGAGCTGGAGGGACCAGTCGGTCAGCCACAGAGCAGCACCAAAGCTGTCGCTGAGGCCGGGGAAACCACCGCACGAGGCGGTATTGAACTCGAGCATGACCATCTCCTTGCCGGCGGCATTGACGCGGTTGGCACTGTCGATGTATGGCGATGTAAGTTGGATCGCCGACTCGTGAGTGAGGTAGGTGCTCTGGAAGATGCTGTTGGGGTCGACAATCGCCCCGTTGATCTTGCAGTTGTCGGTCGGGTAGTGCTGAACGGTAATGGTCGAGAGGTAGTCGGTGTTCTGGTCCAGCCAGCCCGTGTTGAGCACGTCCCAGATGTTGAAGTCGGGAACATCGCAGCAGACGGACGGGCCAACCAACGCGAGCGGGTTGGGGAGGTCGCCAGTCTCTTCAACAAACTGGCGCATCTCGATAAACTCTCCCTGATAGTCCCAGACCGTGTAGTTGGCGCCGCGCTTTGTGTGTCTGGCGTACCTGGTGATGTCAGCCGGATCCGAACGAGCCAGTGCGGCACTGCCACAGACCACCTCCCACGAATGCTTGGGCTGCCGGCTGGCCCACTGGCATTGCATCATACTGCGATGGGCGATGCATAACGTCCAAGATGGCCGCGGTTACTCACAGGTCGGGCTCATTGCCCATTGCCAAGCCGCGCAGATTGGTGCCAAGGATGGTCTGAGCGGTGTGGGCTGCGAGAGGAATGTTGGCACTGTGCGTCTCGACGCTGGTCTGGTTGAACGCGAGGCCAAAGAACCATTCCGTGTTGACCAGGCTGGAAATGTTGGCCATGAGGTAGAAGAGGTTGATCGAGTAGTTGATAACCGGTGTGGCAGTCGGCGTGTCAATGTCAGACTTGAACTTCTCCGTCGGAGCCCGCTCGTTGGGCAAGCCCTCGGCAAATAAAGTACTGCCTTCTTGCGAGTTGCCACCGACACGGACCACCGGACCCGCCTTGGCACGTTGGCGGACATTGTCCATGTAGTTTAGGAATGTAGGTTTGATGAGTTCGCCCGTGGTACCGAGAAGGTTGGCTGCGACCGATAGTTCAATGGAAAAGCCGAGGAAGTTGCCTTTCTGCGGTTTGGACAGCTGGTAGTTGGCCACATTTGGAACAGTGGGGAATGTGACAGCAACATCACGCTGCACGGTTTCCGGAAGGGCAGGGATGTTGAGCACCAACGGGTCATACGCTCCCAGTCCGGTGTAGGTGCCATCAGCGGCAGTCTGTGTTTGGGTGGCAGCCGCTGCCGCCCTGGCTGTTGTGTCGTTGTAGAGCTCATATGCGTTGGCAGTGGACGCCAAAGTGAACAGCTGGAGGCCTAGCAGACTGAAGGCTGCGGCAGCGGAGGATGACAATGGCCGCATCGTAGGTGCGGAAGGGAGGGAGTGGGAGTAGGAGAAGTGTGATATGAAGGAGGGGGGTGGGGGCGGGGGGAAAGAGCGTCGGTAATTAATATTATGGTGAGAGGAGCAACGGGCGCCGCCTGACAGCGAGTGTAAAGGGATCGAGAGAAGAGAGGAATTGAATGGGGAAGAGGAGAGTAAGAAGAGACTCCCCAAGCATACCAAGACTGACAGCCAAGCAATGAAACAGTCAGGCTCTGCTGACGGTGGGTCGGGTGGCTCGGCAGCCATCTCAGAGACAAAGATCATGCCATACCAGGTTTGCTGGGTCCGTCAAGCATATCTGTCAACGCCGCAGTCGGGTGTCTCAGTGAATGGAATGTCTCCTTCTCCTCTGGTGGCAGAAGGGACGAGCCAGGGCAAGTGCTCCTCGAGTGGACAGGAACAGCAAGGAGRSKGSGGGSKGSGGGGGGGGGGGGGGGGKGGCGCGTGAGCATTGTGAGACAGAAACCAAGAGATGATCGCAAGACGCGCAAGGCTGCGGACATGGGGAATTACAGGTGCTGGAATCCCTCGCACTCCGTAACGGGAAAGTAGCCGAACATGTCGCCTGTCCACAGTATTGCCAAGGGAGCGCAGTGAAGAGGATTGCTGAAGCCTGTGCTGCGCTGGCCAGGTCAGCCCACAAAGGAACAGCACAGGGCCATGTCAGCCCCTCCCTCCTGTCTGCTCGGTCCGGCACCGAGAGGGATACGCTCTTGTTGTTGACAAACGCCCCGTCGAGGACAATGCCGAGATCTGGCTGGGCAACCGTGGAATCGGAGCAGGTAACGGCAAACCAACAAAGGTACAGACCAAGAAATGGCGCCGCCACACGCCGCCCCGTCCAGGGCGGGCCGAATCGCCTACAGGCAGGGAGGGGTATGGCATTGGTGGGAGTGGGCGGTGCGATTATGCCGTTGTCGTAACAATAATATCTCGCGTGCCGAAAGCACGGGGACGGTGGAATGTCTATTCTGTCCACGACCACCAAAAGCGTGAGCAGTTTGCAGCAACTGAACTTGACCGAGCCTCTTTGCGGTTCTGCACAGAGTGCAGACCTGGTGCGCCAGGTCTGAGGTGGAGAGCAACAGGCCGCACGCGGCTGCCTGAGAATCTGAGATCAAATCTGAGTACATCTACGTCTCTGCGCGGTTCAGCTGCTGGTGACTTGGTGACGAGAAAGGGCTGACACTGAATGCCATAATCAGAGTTTCATATGCCCAGGCTCGGGTGTTTCGGAACTGCACCACGAGTGATGGCATGCTGAATTCGAGGCTCCGCGCCGCCGATATCCTCCTCTCCATCGTCAACGTGCGTTCGGAGGAGTGGAAGGCAGTCGGAGCTGTGCCTCCAGTCGTCATCCAGTGGTGCGCGGACATTTCGCAGCCCCTCGCGCGCTCGTACAACGTGCAACGAAACGGACAACCAACCGATAGAGCGCTGGCAGGCTGACCTCCGGATGTGTCCACTGATCCTAGATCACGAGCTGTCGCTGGTGACGTCGACCATCTGCAAGTGGAACCGAGATGGAACCGAGATGCCGCCGTCGTGCTGACAGTACCATGATGTTGCGCCATTCCAACTCGTGCAAACAACATGTGTGGCCCGCGTACAACCTGGCAATGGACCCTGTTCCGAATGCAGCCGTGTCGCGTCCTCGCACGACAGGGCCTCGGCCATGGACGACCCCGCTGCTCCGATGCGTATGGGCGTGCTTTGACAATCAGTCAGGCATCTGGTACTCCAGGGTAACGAGTGGCCCCAGACACCTGACTGCGGTAGGTCCGCAGGCTTCTGGCCCAGCGACAACCCTGCCCGACGCCGCCACACAGGCCTCTCCAGGATGGCACCCGCGAGCCGGCCCCAGTCGGAGTTAAGGTATGTAATAGCATCCGCTGCACACTCCACGACAAATAGCAGCGCCCGCTTTCCGGTACTGCGGACATGCCATTTGCTGGAATGGGCCGGTACGAGGCGGCATGCCACCTGCCATCCTGCCGTCGAACAACCTGTGGCCATTATCACATCCGCCACTTCGGCTCCCGCCTCGTCTGCTATTCAGAGAGCATGCGGTAGGGTCTCCGAGTGCCAAGGGAACGCACAGATCAATGCATCTTTGCTCCGCAGTTATTCAAGCAGGGTAGCATGAGCTGACTGGAGGGTTCCCAGGAATTGGCCAGGAACTGGGCAACCGACCCAGGCGAGGTCGAGTGACTACCGTTCCTACGACTACAAAGATCGTGCGAGTGCGAAGGTTCGCCTGGTTATGATACTGGGGGCCATAACGCTCTCAACTGCGGTAAGTGGAGCCTGCAGAGGGAGTCATGTCTCCCGGCTGGTTGCGGTCCCTACGCTTTGAGCGCCTCGCATACCGCGGTTCCCCACCCGCCTGCAGTTGGAGAGCAAGCAGAAGCAGGTATGCGAGCAACCGGTGGCCCCGCCCTGCCACACCACATGTCCAAGCGCACGCCAAGAGTATTATACAAGAACAATTGTTCAGTTGCTCGGGGCACGGGCTACCCTTTTCAAAACAGCTGTGACAACCCACTCAGATGCACAATCTGTCTCGCACACCAGCCTCACGTTCACGCCCCCGCAAAGGAATGGGCTACAAGAGTCCATCCCTGCCATTCGACTTCCCATGTTTCCATCTTCTCATGTCTCCCACTTTCCATACAGGCTCTTCCCTGCCACAGTGGCAACCCACGACTGCCCGCTGTTCCCCGAAGCCAATCTCCACTGGAGCCACCACTCCCACTTCAGTGGTTCCTTCATTCAGTCCGCGGATGCCTTCGTTGACTCAGAATATACTAGACCGTTGCCACAAACGACTGAAGTTGCGCAGAATAGCACTTGAGCACAGAACGCCACCGCACCCCAATGCGCCATGCCGCGCAGCTGACATTGTCGGATGAGTGGTGCACACCCCAGCCCGCAGCCCGCAACCCGCAGCCAGTCCGCAGCCAGCCCGCAGTGCAGGACACATCACGAGGACACCATGCTCCTGGCCTCCGTGTCTCTTGACCGTACCGCACCGCTATTCAGCGGCTCGGCGACGGTGCCCAGCAAGTGCCAAGAAAGGACGAGCGACTCGGCGGTGGACTTCCCGGCACGCTCACGGACCACCAGGCCGGCCACTCCGCCCGCATAGCCCACTCTGCCACTCTCCTGTGGCGCAAAGCACTCCGCCACTCGGACCGTGTGGCGTACACACCCCCCGGGTCCCGCGCCGAGCCAGCCGCCAAGGCGGCTTCTGTTCTTTCGTCTGCGTAGCAGTACCGCTGCTGCGTCGAAGGCACCAGGGCAGGGAACATGCTGCGATCTGCCCGTGTCACAGGCGGCCGGGTTATGGACTTGAGGCGCAGCCAGCCGGCAGGCGCTGCCTGGATGTTTCGCGTGTTTGCATGGTCCAAGGGCATCTCACTTTGCATCGTCACTCTCATGTCAAGGGACAGTCTGCCCTGTAAAGCGCTTGGGAAGCTCTTGGCCTCTTGGCGGCGTGTTGTTGCTGCAGGCGTTGCCCCATGGGGCATTGGGAGGAAGTGCCAGAACAGTGTGGTCCCTCCATCGGGCCGATATGACATGGCTTTCCTGCCCCGTTCCCTCGCTCATGGCACATGTGAGGGGAGTCACTGGGCCACCTCCTACGTCGTGTACGTATTGGGTACTATCGCACAAAACAGTCCCTCGTACATAAAGCTAGACGTTGAGCGCAAGTAGAAATGGCTGCCTGCCAAGCATCGTCGCGAAACGGGGTGATGCTGCAAGGCACAGCCCGTCCTGGCGGCGGTTTCCAGCCCTCCCTGGCACCCTGGCCGCTACCAAACTCCGCGTTCTGGTCTTTGAAGTGCGGAGTTGCCCTGCACGGAGCGTTATCACCAACAGGTGCCAGTCAACTCAGGACGCTGATAACGAGGCCGATGTGAAACTGGTGAACGGATGACGCGACAGGTCTTGAGAGGTCAAGGAACTCTTCACTTTCCGGCTGCCGGTAACAGGTCCACCGATTTGAGCTCACTTGGACGAGGATCGCGATGCGAGAGGCGGCGCGAGGGTGGGTGCGAGAGACATGGTGGTAGATGCTCCCGACCTCGGTTTCCGCGGCTGATAGCTTTACATGCTCCTTGCATGCTGAACAACAAGCGCCCAGCTTCCACCAGGTCACGTGCGCAGAGAGCGAAAGAATGTGGCGGATTCTCGGCGGGGGTCCCATCGGCATGTGAGAAGGCCGCGTCCGCTCTTTGCTTTCACTGCCCCTGCCTCTAGTTTGGGGCCTCTTTGCCTTGTACGCTTAGTGTCAGTATTGCGGGCACTCGTATGAGAAGCAGCCCGTCTGGGCTCGCTTCCCAGTTGGGTATTCTATGAGACGGGACTGGACAGCGCGGTACGCGACGCACGACGGACGCGCCACCGCATGGCCAGAAAGAAACATCGTTGGTGAAACGGTATCATGCGTCGTTGCCATCGACGCGGCAGGGGTTCGACTCCCTTACGATGTAGAAGCCCGTGAGGCCTTGTCTTCCAGGTTATCTTTTTCCTACCTGGGCACACCAGGAGGACCCTGGCGAGTGAGCCCTTCCATTGACTGGCTCGGGCTGCCCGCAGCGGCTCTGCAACACGCGAAAGCTGCGCTATGGGATAGTACGTGAGTCTTTCAGAGTCTTTCCTAGACGCAGTATGGCGTCATGGCAGCTGCAATGAGGGAACCAGACTACACACATCGTACATCAAGGCGGTCAAGAACGCGCGGTAGAAGGGATGGATCACGTGACTAGGTGTGGCAGGAATCATCAGCACCTCCCTGTAGGTGATATATACGTCAGGCAATGCAGGTGCGAGAGTTGCGGCCCCGCGACATCAGTATGCCCCGCCTCCGAGCATCTTCTTGTCGGAAAGGCTTAGACTCTACGGTTTTGGGTAGGCCACACATATACGTCGGTGACGATTTGTCTTTCAAGTGGCATGTGCCCTAACGTCTTGTGCGACACGGTTCAGTTGCGACCAGTGTGTAATCGCGGATGCATTGTCAAGTCCCAGCAGTCGTGATACGAGTGGGTCTCCCTCGCAAAGATTAGCCAAGTTGCAGAATGTTTCTGTCATTGGTGGCAAGCGGTTCGTCCATGTTCACTCCGCGGCGCCAATAAGCGACTGAAAAATCAAGCAAAAAGGCGAGAAATTAAAAGCTGAGGGAATTAAGGCAACTGCGCGTCCGTTTCATGGCTGATCATACTCTGACGCAAGCGAGATGGGTTCTGCAGAACCGATAAAGCACGTAAGTTTTGCACACATGAGTGGATCACCGGGCGGGACTGCAATGGTGTGCATCCATCCGACACGCCAGCGATTAGCGAGCGATCTGGGCGCTGGTGCGTGACGTGGGGGGCAGCCTGCTTGTTGCATCGAGGGCTTGTCCTGTGCCTATGACCGAGTCGTGCCCCGCTGTAGGTGGCAGTGCCATTGCTCGTCCACATTCCATGAGGATCCGCGCGAGTCTGACCGTCATCTCTGGACGTCGGGCGATCGGTGGCTTTTCTGGCTGCTGTTTGCTGCCTGCCAGGATGGACCCAAAATGACGTCACGCGCAGCCTGGAATGGAGGATGGAAGGAGGAATTTGATTCCGCTTTCTGCCAATGGGCAGCAGCTCTGCGGGCGGTCATGGCACAGCATCATACCCTGGGTCTGTCTGCCGTCGGCGCGTGTGGTGGTCGCTTCTCAGCGTGCCGTCATCGCCGCCGTGAATCACATCGCCGCTCTCTCTTCATTCTGTCCTATCCCCCCATATCTCTTACTTTTACTCTTCACCACATTAAACAAACATCCCCCACAGCATAATGTCGTCCTACACCATCCACGTTGCCGGCCTCGCCGCCGAGACCTCGGAGGAGAAGCTCCACGACTTCTTCTCGTGTAAGTAGGAGGCTCGGCCCAATCCGCAGCAACAACAACTCACACCCAGTCTGCGGCAAGCTCACCTCGGTCAAGAAGTCTGGCACCGAGGCCGACATCACCTTTGAGAAGCAGAGCGCCATGCGCACTGCCCTGTGAGTTTGCATATCCAAGGACGCCGCTGACACGTAGCATGCTCAACGGCGGCACTGTGAGTATCTGTCGCAACGCGCAGCGTCACGACCGCGATGCCGGTCGGCCGGACTCTAAGCGAGCGGGAGAGTGAGCCTGCTTCGGCAGTGTGGCACGACGTGCCACGACTGTGAGATGCTCGCAGTAGCGCGGCCGCAGCTCGCAGTGCACAGATGGGTCTCACCCCGGAGAGATGAACTCGGCTGTGGATTACGCCCCTACAGACAACCGTGGAGTGAGAGGGAGCAATGGCGCTAATACCCAGCTCGACGGTGCCCACATTAATCTGACTGTCTAATTAAAACATAGCATTGTGATGGCCAGAAAATGGTGTTGACACAATGTGATTTCTGCCCAGTGCTCTGAMTGTCAAAGTGAMGAAATTCAGAGCACTGGGCAGAAATCACATTGTGTCAACACCATTTTCTGGCCATCACAATGCTATGTTTTAATTAGACAGTCAGATTCCCCTTGTCCGTACCAGTTCTAAGTCGGTTGTTAATTGTACGCCGGACGCCCGAAGACTGCCAAAAGCTTCCAGTCGCYGGTMYAGASCAGGTCCGAATAGGTTGCCCCACTCAGTCCGGTCCAGTCCAGCTTCTTTCTACTTAAGGCCCGACGTACCCAACCCTTAGAGCCAATCCTTATCCCGAAGTTACGGATCTATTTTGCCGACTTCCCTTATCTACATTGTTCTATCAACTAGAGGCTGTTCACCTTGGAGACCTGCTGCGGTTATGAGTACGACCAGGCGTGAGACTTATACATTCCGTCGGATTTTCAAGGACTGTCAAGGACGCACCGGACACAACAGAAGTGTTGTGCTCTACCCGCCATATAACCTTAGCTCCGGATAATCCGATTTCAAGGTCGTAAGCGGTTAAGGAGAAAAGAGAACTCTTCCCAGGGCCCTTGCCAGCGTCTCCAACTTCATTTACGTTGCCGTTAAAGATCCACATCCTGGTTCCGGAATTTTAACCGGATTCCCTTTCGATAGGCGACACGGAAAATCGTGTACTTTAAAACGGAGCTTCCCTATCTCTTAGGATCGACTAACCCATGTCCAACTACTGTTACCATGGAACCTTKMWSCACTKMAGTSKWSAAAGGTTCTCACTKGTAAYAKTWGYTGGACTA
>PQXP01000022.1:0-127354 GCA_002973495.1 Apiotrichum akiyoshidainum
GCTGCTGGCTAATACATACCTTCCAGGTCCCCCACCTCATCAATCTGTTCTTTTAAGCTCTCGCCTCACCTGAAACCTTGTACGTACCGGGGGTCAACTCTAGGGAACGCACTCTGCTGGCCACAGTGCGGTGGCGCGTAGGTATGCAATTCACTCGCTATCACTAGAGGCGAGGACGAGCGAGGCGGCACAAGGTGAGCTCGCCGACATCCGCTCGGGCAACCGCCGGCATGCATCCTTGCATGCGGGAACGAGCAAAGTCGGGCAGACGGGCGGCTGCATCCGAGGCGGAGATGGAACCCAGTGGCCAGTGGGATCTTTGCCCGCATATTTCGTCGGACCCCATGGCTCGTGCTGTCGGTCTCGGACCCGCTGTTTCTGTGCTGTTTTGCAGCAGCGTCGGTCGTCGGACAGTGTCGACAAGAGCCGTCACGGTGAGCATGCATGCTGGCAGCGGTTACGCCAGATATGCTGTCAGCTTTGGTTGGCCTGCCTGCGGTTGCTCGGAGAATCGAAAACCATGTCCTCATGCCGTGTTTCTATTGCAGAGACATGAAGCGAAGAGGGCTGGGAGGGGACTAGGTTGGTGCTCGGTTGGCGCTCGCTCTCGGCAGTGCAGGCAGTGGTAGTGGGGTCCAAACTTGAAAGCTGGAACGTAAGCCCGGTCAGCCGGCCGGTGGTGGTGACCTGGGATGAATCATGTCACTAGCGACGAGGGCCGAAAAGGAGACAAGCTCTGGGCCGGGGAGGTCTGGCGTTTGCGGCATTCTCTCGTCATTCCCCTGGTTACGGACAGACATATCCTGCAGCCTGGAAGCAGTGACGATCCTGTCGTCGCAGGTCCCGGTCCACGAGCCCTGGCCACCTGGCGCCTGGCACAATAATGCAGCAAAGGCTTTAGCCTTTGAGCAGAGAATAACCGAATACGCAGAGTGGAGCCCAGCGTCAGCCAGCAATTTACTTATGATCCAGAGGGCAACAGAACAGATCTCATGTACTGGAGCGCTTAATCTCCATCGAGCCCCAGTTCTGGCTGCTCGGGCACCACCACCACCACCACCACCACCACCACCACGTCGTCGTCGTCGTCGTCGTCGTCGATGCGTGCAGGCTGGCTGGCTTAAGGTTGCCGGGTGCAACTTGCCCGAGCAACAGCGCAAGGGAATGGGGGAACTGCCTTGCAGCGAGGCATAACCTGGTACCAAGGAATCGTTGGCGGCGGGGTCGACAAGGAAAGGGAGCAATAACGGGGTCGGAGGCAGTGTTGGCTGCCCAGTGTCCTGGCTGCGGCGATCCCCCTGTGTGTGTGTGTGTGTGTGTCCAGCAGTAGCAGTGGTGCAGAGGGCGCAGAGGGGGCGGGATCGGCGCAGAGCCCATCAATCCCAAATCGATCAAATCGCTCGGCCCAGGCCTGTCACGCAAAAGAGCATGCACAGACACTCACACGCACACACACGCTCTCCAGTCGCCGCACGCCGCACGCCGCACGGCCCCGTCCTCGTGTCGTCCTCTCCGCTCTGCGCTCTACCAAGCGGGCCGCAGCAGCAGCGCAGTGCTCAGTGCTTCAGGAAAGCAGAGCCTGTGGGCGCGCAGGGAACAGAAAGCAGGAATCGGACCAGGAAGCAGGAGCAGCCAGGCAGGCTCCTCCAAGGGCCCACGGACCCCGGTCTCAGCGCGTGCAGATCGTCCTTGCCCCCTTTCCTACACGGTGAGTCCGGCGGCACAGGTATGGGGCGTGGCATGGCGTACGACGCACAGGTAGGAGCATAGGAGCATAGGAACGATCGCAGACAGCAGCCAGGAGCAGGGAGCACTGCGCACTGCCCACCACGCCCGCCTGCAGCCTGCGCCTGCAGCCAGCCACGTCCTTGTGCCCGTTAGCATGGTCGGTACTTGAACAAGGTTTGAAACCAGCAACTCGGGTGGTCCCACGAGGCGGCCACGACGCCAGGCACGATCAGAGTCTGTATTGTTTAAGCTGTCAGGCCAGGGCCGGCGAGACAGCCAGAGCAAGCAGCCCCCGAGCTGCTTGCGTCCTTTCATTGCGGCGGCGGCGGGCGTGCGTGCGTGCGTGCGTGCGTGCGTGGCGCATTTGCTTTACTGTTTCGCCCCCGTCGATGCTCTTGTTCGGCTCACGGCGTCGCGTTTGCGATTGCTCTTCATGTGGCCATGTCACTGTTCCCCCTCGCTGCTGCCCCCGGGGTCTGGGGTCCGTGCCCGTGCCCGTTCTCATGCTCGTGCGTGCGCCGAGGCACTCGCGCCGATCATATAGCGAGTATTAACCCGACTGTCACCGCTCCGTCACGGCTGTCACGACCACTCACACACCTACCCACCACGCCCACCAGTGGCCCCAAGGCGTCTCGTCGCCAGCGAGCGGCTCGCTGAGACACCCGCAGTGGACGCTGTGCCCCGTGACGTCAGCACAATGTCCCCCCCCGTCCAGCGTCCGCTCCATGTCGCATGTCGCAGTCCATGTAGCAATGTATCACCCGGCCGCCCGCATTGTATGTTGTAGCTGCGTCACCGCCCCGGCCGCGTCCAGCGTGCGTGGCGTGCGGCATGTCCGAGCGAGGGAGGCGCACGCCGTCGGGCGATCGGTGGACCGACACCGAGGACAGTGGACGCCGCGGCGCCGCTACGCACGCCCGTGTCCGTGCCCCTCGAGTGCCCGGCGACTGCGTTGCCCTGCGTTTTGCAGCACCGGGGGCAGGCGGGGTTCGGGCGAGAGGAGGACGGATCTCGCCCGATGGGCTGCACGTCGGCCTCCGAGGCGGTCGCTGGCGTCCGCTCTGTTCGGCCCGCGCAAGCTTCCGTGTTCCACAGTTTGCAATGTTGTCGTACTATGCACGCGGCGTCAGTCTGGAACGTCACTGCCTGTTCCCAAGACCCCACTGTGTCAGCTGCTGGAACACACATGACAGATGAGATTGTGCATGTCACTGAACCTGTGAGCGCCCGCCAGAACTATCCCCTGCATGGCATGCATCGAAGCGCTCACCCGCCATCCGTGGAGAGCAGCCAGCGCCAGCGCCTGCTCGTGGTCTACCGTATCCAAGGCGAGAGTGCTGGCCACACCAACAGCCCAGAACCGAAATGACCAAAGAGCCGCTGTGCGCTGCTGGTGCCGCTGCAGCAGTGGCATTGCAGCACGACGACAACCGCAACCACGACAACGTCCGCCAACCGACGTACCGAGACTCCAGGCCCGACCCCCCGACCGACCCAGAAACAAGCTTGAACTTTGAGCTAGTTTTGGCGCCTGGGTCCTGAGCAGAGCGTCCCACGAGGACCCAAACCGCAACAACTTTTAGCTGCAAAGACGGTCAACAGGCTCTTGTGCTACCCTACCCCTGGTACCTCTTCCAAGGCCTTCTCGTACATGTTCATACCATTTCCGTACATTTTCGTGCATGGCCCCAGACGACGCACGTTACGTGAACCATTTCTCTAGCACTGTTCGACTGGGGCCGCCAGGCTTCGACTCCAGACTCCAGACTGCAGGCTCGCAGCCGCCCTGCATCCCAGAGTCAGGCGACCGGTTCCGGACTCGGGCATCTTCCGGACTCGGGCATGCGGCGTCCGACGACCGGCTCAGGCGGCTGTGGCGTATCCAGATGCCCAACATTGGCAACACCCCCTCTCGCCCGCTGCACGCTTCTGGTGCTGGCAGCAACGCGCACGCCCGGCTCCCAGGCCACCGCTGCTGTGAGATGAGCTGCGACGACTGGCAGGAACACCCCCTCGTGCGCGTGACAGGCTGACGCTGCCAGAGTACTAAGCCGATACTGGACCTCCCTCCGGGCCCGACGTTGTGAGCAGATGCGACCGGGATCGCCGCTGTTTTCCTGAATCCTGCATCCTCTTGGTTCCTTTTTCCTGTTTCCTGACACGGGTCTCCTGCGCAGCGCCCTGCCTGTGCATTCCCGCGCGTCTGTTCCCTCTGGTGCAAAGTTACTTTGCCCCCACCCCTCGCGTTTCCGGCGACATGACGATCCCGCCATGTGCAGGTGCGTGTGAGCACATGCATGTGCTCTGGACGTGCGTGCGTGCGCGCGTGTGCGCGTGCGTGCGTCGGCAGGTGGCAGGCAGACGCCAGGAACCGAGCAGCAGCCAGCACCAGCACGCCGTCTCCAAGCGGGGCACTCGCTTGCATCTGCGAACGTTGCGTGCGACGCTCCGGAATCAGTGCGAGCCTAGCCCCAGAAGCTTAAGGTTGTGCAGATCCGGAACGGCGCCGGGCAAAGGCAAAGGCAAAGGGAAGGGGGAAGGCAGGGTCTCTGGGTCGGGTCTGGCGTGGGGCGGCGTTTCAGCGCGGGCAAGCTCGCAGCTCACGACCATCGACAGCTTTTGTGTTTTGGATGTGGCTTACTGTTCCAGACAACAGGCTGCGTACTGTCCAATATCGATCTGCGAGTCGTGCTCCAGTCTGCTGGCCTGCTGCATCGATTTGCTTTGTATGCACAGCGCTCGCCACAGTCCGAGGATCGCACCGCACCGAGCCACACCCGTCCACATGACAGCAGCACCAGCAAGGGTCGCTCTCTGCCCTGCGTTACCAGCTCTTTGGACATTACTACGGGCTCGCCACGCTCCTAACGGCGTACGGCATTTTTGCTGTGCCCAAACGTCCAGTGAGCAAGCAAGGTGTATAGTTTGCGTGGTGGAACAATCCGCCCGGCTCCACGCGCGCACCCACCCAGACGACAGCGCAAAGTAAAAAGGTTACGCCAAAGCAATGGACGTACGTTGACGGCGTTACCGTGCGTTTTTGCAAGGCTGGCTGCCTTAGCTGCAAACCTTAATCGCCTCAGACTCGAAAGAGTTTCGTTGTTCTGCGTTGCCCTGCTTTCCGGGCCCAAACCCTGGCCGCGCGCAGGGGGGCGCCCGATTCCAGGCGGCGGCGGCGGCGGCGGGGCGTGGCCACATTCGTCAGCATGCAGGGGCGCGAACAGGACTTGTAGTCATGGTGAGAAGAGTTTCTTTGTCCCCGGCCCCGAGGCGGACCTCGTTTCCTGAGTCCAGCGACCAGCGACCAGCTAGAGCGGTCCCAAGTGCACGCCAGTCTTGTCGGGCACAGAGACCACTCACCCTTTGCACCTCCGACCTACGCAGACAGTCTGCAGATCCACAGTGGCGGGAAGAACGCCACCAGATTGAAAGCGCGGATCCTCGGAGATGCTGGGTTGGCCCGGGATCTCGGCACTACAGTTTGGGTTCTGCTCGTCCCCTTAGCCGAACACGGTGCAGATACTTTTAAAGGGCTAAGGGACACAGAAGCACATGCCGCGAGTGCAGCCAGGGGAAGGACAGGAACACGCACAATTAGAAGCAAGGAGCACACTGGGGACGCGGCAAGGAGAACGGACAGAGGACAAAGGACACGCACCAGGGGCAGATATCAAGGAACCAAACAATCGCACGCCATCACCCCCCCCGGTAACGTCGTGCTGCAGAGCGAGATTGCGACTGCCTGGAAGCGCGTGGCGGACCTGTGGAGACGAGATCAAGTGATTCTTCGACGACATGTCGTGGGCAGCGTCCAAACCCAACCCGGAGCTCTCACCACTCACCCGTCCTTCCCGGCGCCACATACCGTCCACGCGCGTCCACCTCCCCGCTGGCTGTTGGCGATAGAGTTGGAGGCCAGCTGTGGCACTAGCGACCACAAGCCCGGTCTTGTTTGCAATTGACAGCACTCGCTAGCCAAACCTAGCCTGCACGGCCTGCCAGTGGACTCGGAACCACACAGCCACATTACAAATGGCACTGTGGCGCTCAGTGGGAACGGTCGGGGGCGCCTCACACACTATTCAGAGCTTGCGTTCCCCTTGGCCTCCCCTGGTCCGTCCCTCCTCGCCTCCCCATCCGGAATGTGCGTACCAGGGGAGGGGTCATGCGTCAGCGATCGCGTTTGCTTTATTTCTTTCTCCGGGACCGACGAGCCTGGAATCTGCCGCAGGCGAAGAAGCAGGCCGGCCCACGAACGCCACAGCCACCTGGAAGCGCGCCGGGCCTGGACACGCAGGTGTGCGTGGCACTGATTGACACTGAGTAAACTGTGCGCAGCGGCAACAGGGTGGGCTTTCGGGCTACGGAGATGGAATGAGTTAGTTCGGAGGTGCGCGTTTCGGCGCCGGGAATAATCACACGCAGCAGCTGGGACAGTCTCGGAGCCAGCCACACTCGCTGGTCGTTCAGGTCCACCCGCGCCGAGACTCGACTGCAGCTGCGACCTCGGCCTCGGTCCGGACCAGGCCAGTGATGCCTGCAACCTGCAGCCTGCAGCATGGTGCGACACGCTTGCGGGCCGTCTAGCGCTCTGCCACTGCCACCGCAGGGGTCCTCCTCCCCATCGGCGCCCAAGTGCAAAGTGCCAATTGACTGTCTCTGTCTGGTGCCACCAGACCGATTGCAATTGCAGGCGCTCGCGCGCGCGCGGCCCAGAGGCGCGAAGGATGCATGCACCGAGTGAATGGCAATCGTCACTCCAGTCGACTCGCATCCTGTTCCGTCCAGAGGAACGCGTCGATGCGACACTCGATCGCGTACGGTACCTCGGCACGGTGGGGTTTGCCCAGGGCCCTGCGTCTTTGCACACTCCACTCTGCCAGCCGTCACTCATTGTTCTCCTCAGAGCTTCCAACAGGTGGGTAGCGTGTGCCCGAACGGGGGGCGCAAGGCCTGTATTCCGATAGGTCTGGGATGGACCCGGAACTTTGGTCCGTGCAACTGATGGCGATTGTTACGGCGGAACGCCACTCCGCTGCACTTGTTTGCGTCCAAGGCCACCGGTTGCACAGGTTCGCTGACGCTGATCTGGACGTTGACCCACTCCCGAGCCATGGAAACCGGCAGAGACGAGGGTTGGAGCACTCACCTGTATGTAGTTGCTAACGACGGCCAGCGGCTGGGCACATCTCCAGAAATGGCGCTTACTTTTGTAGGAATAGCCACCCACCATTGGGTGAACTTTGCAGTTCCCTGTAACCTCTGACCAGTTCGGCAGGCATTGTGGCACAAAGCTACGTGCTGACTCTCACGTCAGTGCCTATGCTCGCGTACTGGCTTCAGAGTAGCGATGTCGGCGACGCCCAGAGTCATGCCATCAAGCCCCAGGTTTTGCTCAACGAGCGGACAGGTCTGGAGTGGCATAGGACGCAAGTCTGTCACGTTCGAATGGATACGCATGTAGCAGCTTCACGAGCTACCGGGCAAGTTGCCGTCACACTGTCCGAAGAGGAGTAGCGTCCTGGCTCAGTGACGGTCCATGGTATTCAGCCAATACTCCAAAGTCGACACAGGAGGAGCGTTGCTGTCGTCTGATCCGATAAGCGACACGCTGTACGGCCGTGTTCCTCGTCCAATACAGCATAGCTGTCTCTCACTGGACGAGCCGGGCGTGTGGCCACCGAAATCCTGGGCACGGTAGAGAAAGCGGGTGCATCGGCTGCAGGTTTGCTGAGCGAGAACCTGTGGCCCCAGCACCCCAATTGGGCTGAACACGCAGTGAACAGTTGAGCACTCATGTTGTGACTATCAAGGCGATCAAGTGTGATTCTCTCAGACTCTTCACGTGCTGACGGCCAAGCTTTGAAAGCGGAGAGCCAAACCGAGGCACTGCGTTCTGGGCCATTCGAAGTGCCTCAAGCAGCGCTGGCCTCTGTTCCAGGCTCCCCAGGAGACCTGCGCGGCGGGCCCGTCCTGCTTTTGCTCAGCACAAGAAAACGGACAAGTGGTACCAAAGGCTGGACGTTCGGGAAACTCGTGAGGCGCGGGCAACTTGGTCAATCACTTCAGTATCACCGGTCCGTGGCACCACCCGAGTTCCTTCCGCCTGGTCGTCTCTGCTGAGTGCCAGTGTTCGTGTCACTAGCATCTCGCTCTCACACCCTGGAGTCAACAAGTCGTGTCCATGTCATTTCTACAACCGCCGTCCAGCATCCCATGTCGTATCTTAGGGGAGCACCTCGTCGAGCGCCGCGCGCACCTCGGCGACGAGGTGCGCAACCTCGGCCTCGGTGATAGTGTACGGGGGGCAGAGCATGAGGTGGTCGCCCTCCCATCCGTCCGCGCATCCGCTGCCAAAGTACACCGCGATGCGGCGCGCCATGAGCGCGTCGGCCACCTTCTCCGCCGTGCCCGCCGCGAACGGGAAGGGCTGCTTTGTGGTCTTGTCCGCCACGAGCTCGATGCCCCAGAAGAGGCCCATGCCGCGGACGTCGCCCACGTTCTTGTGCGCGAGCACCTGCGCGCGGAGGAGGGACGCGAGCTGGTCGCCGCGCGCCTGGCACTGTGCGACTCTGAGATATGTGTCAGCTTGCTTGTGCGCGTAAACCGCCGTCAGCTCACAGGTCGTGTTTCTGGATGTGCTTGTAGACCGCCAGACCGGCCGCGGTGCCGGTGCCCGAGCTCTGGAACGTGTAGCCGTTGACAAACGCGCCAGAGCCCGCGGCGAGGACGTCTACGACGCGCTGCCCGACGAGCACCGCGGAGAGCGGGGCATAGCCGCCGCAGAGACCCTTACCGAGCGTCTGCACGTCGGGGCGCGCATCCTCGCCGTCGCCAGTCGCGTCCCACATCCACGCATGCAGCTTGCCAGAACGCCCAAAGCCGCACATGATCTCGTCGAGGCAGAAGAGCACGCCATGCGAGCGGCACACGGCCTTCATGGCGCGCAGGTAGCCGGGCGGGAAAGGCACACAGCCCGCTGCTGCGCCGACGACTGCATGTCAGCTGAGTGCCCACTTGGAGTCAACTCACTCGGCTCGCAGAAGAAGGCGGCGACAGTCTCGGGGCCCAGGGCGCGGATCTTGGCGTCGAGTTCCGCGGCAAGACGCGTAACGTATGCGTCGTCGCTCTCGCCTTCCTGCTTGAACCGATAGCTGTTCGCGGGGGAGACGGCGTGGAACTCGGTGTCCGCGTCGAGGTACGGCATGTACAGCTTGCGCCTGCGGTTGTGGCGTCCGAGAGCGAGTGCTGGGAGAGTGTTAGTTGACCGTGTGCAGATACAATCGGCATTTCATCTGCCGACTGAAACGAGGACAGGACTCACCGCCGAGCGTGTTGCCATGGTAGCTAATCTCCCTTGCGATAAAGTTCCTGCGTTCCGGCTGCCCGTTCTCTACGTGGAATTGCCTGCAGAGCTTGATGGCAGACTCGACCGCCTCGGAGCCGCCGGACAGGAAGAGCGCACGGGCCATGCCGCTGTCGGCGCACATCATGGTCGCGAGCTCTTCGGCGGGCTGCAGGCCAAAGATTGCCGATGAGACGTACGGGAGCGTGCCGATCTGGGCGGACACGGCGGCGACAATCTCGGGGACCGCGTGCCCGACAGACACGACTGCGGCGCCGCCGGACGCGTCGAGCACCTTGCTGCCGTCCGAGAGGTAGAGGTAGTTGCCCTCGCCGCGAACGACGACGGGGAGCGTAAGCGCCAAAGAGCGGTGGAACACATGGCTCTTGCCCGCCGGAACGGGGGTGACGTCCTGAACCTCGCTGGCTGTCATGCTGCTAGGTGGTGAGTTGGTGAGTGGAAAAGTTGTGGAGAATTGGACAATGCGCAACTATGATAGCAACGTGTATATCTATATATCTACGTGGTAGATGCATTGAGCGCGACCTGTTCGGAGGAGCCTGGCCTGGAACATGCGCCAAGCGAGCAAGCAGCCCACCTCATTTCTGCGGGTGCGTGATGTCATGGCGTCGGGCAGGTCCGAGATCGCCACCGCTGGAAATGGCGGGCGGGCAATATTCAGTGCAGCAGACGCGGGCACTCCGAGAGTCAGTGCACGGTCCTGTTTCGAGTCGTCCTGACTCGATGGACAGAGGTTATCATCGCTTAGCGATATGCACAGCAGCAGATGGGGAGGCACTCTTCGGAGCTCGCCGTCAATGTTGCTGCCACGCATGGTTCAATTCATAGCCACGGCGACTGTTTACTTCTGGTGTTCTGGTATCCGTATCGCTGCCACTGCCCGTGCCGCACGCACCGCTACTGCCTCCTATGCTACTCGTCGTGCCTCCATCCCAGCACCTTCTCGGCCTTGGCGCACGTCCACACCGCGGCCCTCGGATTCCTGTGAAAGTAGTTGCCGTCGATCTTCGGCGCGGTGCGTCCAAACGCCTCGAGCAGCGCGAGCGTCGGCGCCTTGTCCCCCTCGGCACAGTCTACCGGAACCATGCTCTGCTCCGCCGCGGTGCCCTCCCAACATATCGTCGGCGCAACGATATTGAACACCTCGTGTCCCGTGAAGCGGCTGCCGTCGCAGGTGATGGCCAGCACACACGCACGCGTAATGGCCGCGTGCGAGACCCAGCTGAAGAGGTCGCGCGCCGAGCTGTCGGGGACGGCAGCCTCGTAGCTCTCGCGCACCATGTGGAGGCGGAGACTCGCGATGCGCAGGTCGCCGGGATACAGACGCACGAGCGAATCAGCCTGGATCTCGCAGATGTGCTTGCTGAGCGCGTACGCGTCCTCCTGCGTGGTGGGCCGTGGAACAGGGGGCAAGTGCGACGGTAGGCCAATGCGCAAGGGCGGATGTCGGCGTGCGGAGTGGTGCGATTGATGCAACGATGGGCATGGGAATTCCAGGGTCAGCTCCTGTATCGCACTCTGGATATCCCCGCACTCACGTCGCGCTTCTTCACGTTCTCATCGATCGGAAACGCGTCAAACCTGACGTGCTCCTGGATCGAGTAGCTCAGTCCGTGGGCATTGACGCTGCTGGCCTGCACGATCCGCTTTACTCCCCGGTCGGCAGCAGTCCGCAGCACGTTGTAGCTCGACACGACATTGTTGGCGTGCAGCTGCCGATCGTCGAGGCCCGGGCGCGGGTTCGGGACTGCGCCAAAGTGGATCACGCCGTCGAGGGCGTGGCCTCCCGCGAGGGCGCAGTCGAACAGGGCATCAACAGCGGCGAGCGACATTAGGTCGGCGGGGATGTACCTTGCGGTCGTGTTCTCGGCGGGCGCCGCGGCCATGTCTGTCGCGATCACGGTATGCCCTGCCTCGAGGAGCTGGGACAAGACGCGGCGGCCGACAGCGCCAGAAGCACCGGTCAAGAGGAGACGGAGCGGCATAGTGCTCCAATGTGGTAGAGGATGCGGTGGAGAATGAATGCGCGTCCTTGTGGTGAAGGTAGTGTTTGCACATGACGCTCTCGATGGTCGGAGGACCGGGCCGGTTGGCCATATGGTGGGGTTGGTGGAGGTTGCCAGTTTGTGCGAGGATCATGCAACAACTCTCGTGCAACCAAGCATGCTCTGCTGCTGCGCGACAGAACTCGCTCTCTCGCTAGATAAGAACTCGACCTGCATCGAAAGAATACAAACAACTAACAGCTCCGAGGTATGGACACTTCTATGAGAGCCTACTTGGGCCCGCCGCCCATGCCCATATAGTACTTGGGGATGAGGACCTGCATCATGTGCGGGGGCACGTTCTTCTTCTCGCCGTCCCAGACGGGGAACATCTCCTTGAATGTCCATCCGATCTGCTCTGGCGGTGCCGGCCAAGTAACCTTGGGGCGGCCGACCACCTTGGCAAACTCTTCCCACTTCATATTCTCGTCCTTCTCCTTTGCCTTTTCACCGCGCTTCTTGTGCTGGTGTGCGAGCGTAATGATGCGGCCATTGTTAAAGTGCCACTCGGACTTTGACGGGTCAGACAGCGGGCCAAGCGAGTCGAGCATGTCTATCATCGCGTCGTCGGGAAGGTGCTGGAGGATCTCGAGGGTCTGTTGTCAAAGTGATGCACACGCAGCTGTCCGCATGACTTACACGAAGAGAATAGACGCCGCCACAGGCAAGGAAGCGCTTGCACGCCGACTTGACCTGGTCCTTGCACCTGCGATAAGCTTCTATCCAGTCTGGTGTTGCTCACTTGGAGTCGACTAGGAACTTGATCTGCGAATGGATGTCCTGGTCGACGAGGGGGTACGGGCAGTTGAGCACCTGGTGCAGGTACGCCTTGGCCGCGGACTTGTCGTCGGCGGGAGCCATGGGCTGGCCCCAGTAGTCGGTCTGCCAGGGTGGCTCGTCCTCTGTCGGCTCCTTGTCCTTGTCAGCCTTTGGGGGTGGGGCCGGCGCGCAGAAGCCAGGCGAGCCCATGTAGTGCAGAGGCATGCCGCCGCACATGCCCGTACCGCCGCTCATAATGGGCATCATCATGCCGGGGGCACCGGGAGGCATCATCAACCCTCCTCCGTATGGGACAGCGGGCATCGCGGGCGTGCTGGCGCAGTGGACAACACAGAACGGGGCGCCTTCGGGCTTGGCGGTGCAGTGGGGAGGGCACGTTGACCACATGGTGGGTGGTGGTGGATGCGACGCGTCAGAGAACAATGGCGAGATAAGGGTCTACCAGAAAGCGCAGGCGGGGGTGTGGTGGGCTGTGATGGACGAGAGGAGCGGAGATGGAGATAGGTGGTGAGGCAATGTGGTGATAAGAGTGGCGAGGACGCGAGCTGGAGTGTACAGCGGTGATGAGAGGACAAAGAAGAGGAAGAGAGTGTAATCAATGACAAATTCGGGGACAGGCGGGGACGCGTCGAGCGTGCAGCGGTGAGGAGGCAGAGCACAGGCATCGCATGGGTGGGGTGGGACGAGGGGGGAAAAGAGGGCAGACAGCCGGGGGCGGACGGTGGCTGTACGACCTGTCATGACTGTGGCGTTGTCGCGCTCTGAAATCATAGTGATGGGCCTTTTGCTAGCTCCAACCAGTCTCAAGGCTCATCAGGAGTGATTGTCTTCGTGGTTACACTGGTAGGTGCAGACAAGACCCGACGCGGTCGGGCAATGTTGGTTGAGAAGAGGAAATTGAGTGGTCAGCTGGCGTGCTTGTTGTGCGTTTCGTTGCCAGTGGCTTGCATGGCGGCGAGACCCTTGTATTTGATAGAGGTTAGGTTTCTGGTTTCTGGCTCTCTTCCCTCCAGCGGGGGGGCCTTCATGGCCAGCGAGGACAAGGGGGAGAGCTCAAAAGAGACAAAGGCCCGAGCACAATGCGCCACACCCATGAAAAGGTCACGTCCATTGAACCTGGCAGTGGCACTGCGGGGTACCCCGCATTGAATGCATGCGTCTCACGTGGAACACGGAATCAAATTCCTTTCACCCTGTTGCGGTCATCTCCGAGTCTTGGGGGCGGCAGAGTCGCCTGGCTGTGACGCCTTGGGCGGCAGCGGTGACGTGACATATCCGTCTCAAACCCAACCAACCCAACCCCTACTCTGCACTACCAGCACCAGCACCAGCACCAGCACCAGCCAACGACGACGACGACCTTTCATTACCGCCCCGGGGGCTTCAAGACTGAATCAGACGTGTCACGAGAGACTGGACCCCAGCGTTATCGTCCCAGAACCCAGAAGCATCATCATCACACGAGCAAACAATGGCAGTCACTCAGTTTGACATTGACGACTCGCAGCAGCAGTCACTCGAACAGTCTTCGTTTCGTCGATCAACATCCGCTGCCCACCACAACCACTCGCGCTCGAGATGGGCCTTGGTCCGTCGCCTGAACTTTATATTTAGCTCACTCGTGTCCCCCKMCACWKYSASYTMAAYATMAASTTTGACTTTGCCATCACCACCACCACCACCTCCTCCATCCTCCTCCTTGATGCCGTCTCACTCCCACTCGTCGGGCACATCGCCCCCCGGGCGCACTCGCATGTTCATCTCCGCCGTCATGGTCGGTCTCGCTAGGTACGCGCAGCCAAATAGGGCATGAATCCTTGCCACTGGCAACTAACCCTCTCAGCGGATCCAACTACGTCTACTCTGGTATGTTCAAACACCCTGGTGGTGGTCGCCTCGCCACCCAATGGCCAAAGGATCAGCGCCCGCCTGGACCCTCACGCGCACCCTGCCTCGCTCATTCAACACACGAGTTTCCAGGATGCTCTCCAGTGACTCACATACTCATGCAACACAGGATACGCTCCCCAGCTCGCGTCCAAGCTCGGCATCACCTCCACCGACTCGAACCTCGTCGGTTTGGGTGGCAACCTTGGCATGTACCTGTCTGGTGTCCTGTATGTCCCTGAGCAATCTCCTCCTCGCTCCAAGCTGACATGCAGATGGGGCATTATCGTCGACAAACGCGGGCCGCGGTTGTGAGTTCAGTGCAGTTCTGTAGATCGCCCGCACTAATATCAGGCCACTCATCTGCGCCGCAGTACTCAACTTTGTCGGCTACTCGTGCGTGCGCCTGTTCTATCTCGGCGTTTTCCCGATCCGGTTCGACCTCGATGGTCCACCAGTGCGCGGCATGATCTTCGTCCTCACCTTCTGCATGTTCCTCACTGGTTGTGCAGGCAGCGCTGGCCTGACGGCGGGCATGAATGCAGTTGCCAAGAGCTTTCCCGACCGCTCGCGTGCGGCGGCCACTGGGTCTGTGCTGGCTGGCTTTGGTCTCAGTGCCTTCCTGTTCAGCACACTCGGACAGACCTTCTACCATGGCGACGCGGGCGGACTCTTGCTCCTGTTGTCAATTGGCACCGCGCTCCCCAGCATTATTGGAACCTTCATAATCCGTGCGTTCCCTGTCGAAGGTGCAGAGTCGTTCCGCATTAGTCTCGATATCACCGAAGAAGAAGAGTGCGCGCTGGCGCGCCAAGTCTCCCTCGCTGCTACCCCGGAAGGTCACCTTGTCACCCATGTCGATGTTGAGGGGCCTGATCACGAGATGGAAGGCTCAGGCCTCCTCGCCAGCCCTACCGACCCCCTCATCCGTCCACGCCGCCCCCGGGCGGACTCGTCCGGCTCGGTCCCCCCGACCCAGCTTCACTACGGCCCGTGGGACATCTTCCAGATGCCCGACTTTCATCTCCTTTTTACCGTCCTCGCCTTGCTGTGTGGTGTCGGTCTCATGTGGATCAACAACGTCGGGGTAAGTGGATCAGTGCAGGGGGTTTTGTTGGTGCCCCGTCACGCGTGTAGTGTTGGGGCACACGTGAGACCGTGCTGGAGTATGGAAGCAACATTCGAGTCACTCTGCCGATAGGATCGTTGAGAACCCACAAACCGGGAAACTAATATCCCCAGGCTGTAACCCTCGCACTGGCTCGCAAGGGTTGGGACTATGATCCGCGCGAAGTGAGCGCATACCAGGCGCGCCAGGTGGCCACAATCTCCATCTTTAACTGCGCTGGCCGCATCCTTGCCGGTGAGTGTGGCTTTGCTTGGCTCGGAGCTGCGCGATGGCCCACCCGGCTGTAGGCTGACCGCAGGCGTGCTGTCTGATTTCTTCAAGCTGCGCTATGGACTGAAGCGGGTGAGTGGTGTGCTTTGCAGCATTGGCATCGGCGCGGTGTCTCGGGTACCTCGCTTCCTGAGCGGTAGAGCGGGGTCTCGGAGAGTGTGCTGTTCCGCACACCGCGCCAAAGCCGCCGGATTTCCAAGGGGTCAGCCACGGAGGTCTTGTTGTGCGGCAGCGCACAGTCCTGTTCTAGATCATCCGGAGCGATTCATCCACCAGTTCGCGTCCTTGCCTGACCCCTTCGCCAACTGGCACATACCCCGGCTAACGCACCTCGCGTAGATCTGGTTTCTTCCTGTTGTCGCCCTCATGTTCCTGGGCAGCGAAATATCGGTTATCAAAACCACCGATGTCAAGGACCTGTGGCTTGTATCGTCCAGTCTGGGACTGGCGTATGGGTCCATGTTCAACACGATCCCAATGCTCGTGCTCGAATGGTTTGGCATGAGTAAGTCCGGTCGGAATGCGGTCATTGACGTCAGCCCACTTCAGTCAAAACTACGGCTATGTGACGCTTGCTCCCATCATTGGCGGTAACATCTTCAACCTGGTCTTCGGTATGTTTGGCTCGGTGTTTTTGAGCTTCTCCCTCCCGAATCACAAGAGGGCCCCGCAGTGTACATGCGCTGGCGACTTATTGCGGAGCGCAATGCACACATGGTTCGCAAAGAGGCGTCACCGCTGTCTTACCTGCATTTCGGTCGTTGCGGATCGAGATCAGCCCATACCTGGGGCTCCTCATTCTGACCTTCCGAACAAAAGCGCTGGGGCTGACGGTTAGGCCGGGTATACGATTCGAATACCGCTGGACGTACCGGCGCGCTCGAGCCCTCTCCCGCACGTTTCCAACCTTCCGATGGGGTCGGCGGCGATTTTGAGGTTCTTGCGCCAGCATCGGCAGTGGGGGTGCTCGAGCTGTGGAACAGGGCGGTTCACGGCATGACACGTGGTATGGCTGCTGGTGTGGCGACTCTTGCAGAGACCACTCCCAGGACGACTGACAGCAACAACGAGTGCATTCTGGGCGTCAAGTGCTACGCATCGGCCTTCCGAATCAGCGCGATCGGCTGCGTCATTGCGCTCGTGCTAAGCCTCATTGCCGGTATCCGTCGTGAGCGACTGAGTGCGGAGCGGAAACGCCACTTGTGAGTAATATCATGACGGGTTGCTGGCTGGCTGGCGACTACCGAGGGTTTTGAGAGTCAGGTTCAGTGCAGGGTTAAGGAAAAATGGGCGGGAGGGTTTACGGAGATATGGTGGCCGGCGAGTATATGGGAGTGGGGCTGCTGCCGCTTGCCTGGAACAGGCGGCAGAAACCTGAGTGCGAGAGTGGGCTCGTGGCTTGTTGCTGCAAGACTACTTGCTGGCGGGCTTCAGACGTTGCCCGCCAGCCACGGCGGCTGAGGCGGTCCCACGCAAGAAATCTATCGGGGTTTGACCGATACTGGCCCGGAGTATCCTTGCTCCACGGCTGCATCTTGAGCGTGGATAAGACGGATGAGCGTCGGCGTTGGTTGGTTGTGCCATGTTGCATACGGCTTCACTGAGCCGGTTGCTTGCCATGCCCTCTGGTCACAAAAGGCAACTGACTGCGCTGCTGCGGATGTACGGCAATAAATTGCAGACGGCCAGAATTTCCCCCCGTCTGGCCGCCTGGCAGCTGGCACCCTTGGATTGCGAGATGCCGGCGGTACGGCGTTCGCTTGCAACGCCGTGGCTGCATCCGAGCGCAGGCAGGCACAATGGGAGAATGCCGGAAATTCGAAAATGGCAACCTTCCATTTTCCAAACCGATTAGTGAATGATCCGGATCCAGCCAGCCCGCCAGCCCCAACAAGAGCTCAAGTGACGCGCTGATGGTTTAGCATGTTGGAGCGCTCGGCGGCGTAAACCGAGACACTGCAAGTGGCAAAGGAGGGCGGATGTTTGTAGTTGCCGTTACTGCAGCGCCGCGTACATACTGTGCGTGGTGGTGCTGACATTGGAGGCGAACAGGCGAACGAAGCGAAAGACAGCAAGAGGGATCCATATAGAGAGCATGTGCCGCCAAGGCTGAGATTAATAGAGTTTTTGTTAATGGTGACGCATTGGTCTGCTTGTGCGTACTTTGCTCGTGCTTTGTGCTTTCGGGCCCTCGGAGTTACGAGGTCAGGTGAGAGAGAGAGAGGACGGCGAGCCGGCGGTGAGAGAGAGCAACTGTGGGCCTGCAGCGAAGAGTGGGGGCGGCCCAGGGATTGCGGCGGCAAGAGGAGAGAAGCCGAGCCGAAAGCGAGCACATGCATGACGACGAGCACGAGATAGGGCAGCAGGGAGTATGCATGAGAAGAGCGGGAGGGTGGAGTCATTATTATCAGCGGGGGCGGGAGCAAGCACAGTCCGGTAATGACCCGGGTATTGTCCTTTTTGGTTTGTTGTTGTTACCTGGGTCTTATAATCTCACCCTTGTGCGACTGTCACTACCGATACTCCCCCGTCCCCTTCTCTTTGGTCCTCTCCCACCCACAACCTCTCCCTCCCCCTCGCCGACATCGCCGCTGCTTCCTGCATTGCAGCGCAGTGACTACCCTTGGCCAGCGTGCTTGCTTTGCAACCGCTTGCATCGCTTCCCCTAGGGCCCATACGTTGCCGCTGCCGCCTCCGCGCGCCACACACCACCACCACACGCGCACGAGCCCGCGTACCTGTCCCAGCTGCCCCACAACTTGGACCGGCAACTTTGTGATCCGACCCAAGGTTTTGGTGCAATCTGTGAGATTGCTATTTTGTGCCGTTTCTGCCGTACAGAGCGAAGCGCGTCTAGCTTGTCCAGCCAGCCAGCCAGCCAGCCAGTGCACAAGCACAAAGTTGCTAGAAACAGAACAAGAAGAAGAGGAGGAGCAAGCACGTTGTACAACAACAGCGCTGCAGCGGATCCATCCACCCCGCTCTCACCACTCTCCAACTTTTATTTCTCGTTACTCTAATTATCATCCCCCCCCCCCCCCCTCTCCTCCCCGACAGTGAGCACTAACCTCTACGTCCGTCACAACACCCTACTGACCCCCCTCTCAGTGTGTGGTATTCTCGGTCTGCTCCTGCACGACCCCCTCGCGACCCAGACCGTCCAGGCTGGTACCGAGATGTGAGTTGTGACCGCTCGCCCGACCATGGACACATCCACTGACATCCAGCGCCGAGGGTCTCTCCCTTCTTCAGCACCGGTACGTCTATACTGCTAGTGGCGACGATGGTGTGATGCAGCTGAGCGGCATTGCACTCCCCGACGCGCAAAAGCCCTTCCGCTCCATCCCACCACCCACCCCACTACAGCCAACCAACAGCGATCAACCACTAACCCCCCAGTGGCCAGGATGCTGCTGGTATCGTTACCTGCGGTTCGGGCGGCCGCTTCTACCAGGTCAAGGCCAACGGCATGGTCCGCGACGTCTTCGACTCGGCTGGCATTTCCGGCCTCAAGGGCTACATGGGCGTCGGCCACGGTGAGGACGCCACCACCCGCAACTTTTACTGACCAACCAGTCCGCTACCCCACCGCCGGCTCGTCGGCCCACGCTGAGGCCCAGCCCTTCTACGTCAACGCGCCCTACGGCATCACCTTTGCTCACGTGAGTAGCAGCTTGAAGCTTTGAAGCTTTGCAGCTTTGGATAGCAATGGAGAGCGCACTGGCATGTTGCTGTGGCGGCTTGGTGTGGCCGCATCCGGCAGCCCGACTCGTCTCATCTGCAAGCTCTGTGCACCAGACCGGCTGCGAATGCCGATTCCAGGATTGTCTCGGAGCGTTGCTGCTCCTGGCTGGTCTGTGCGGCCAGTGGCAACAGCCCAGAGCTCTGCCCCTACTCTCGCGAGAATGATGACTAACGTCTCCCAGAACGGTAACCTGATCAACACCGTCCCCCTCCGCCAGCACCTTGACGCCGACGCCCACCGTCACATCAACACCGACTCGGACTCTGAGCTCCTCCTCAACGTCCTCGCCGACAACCTCCAGAAGACCGGCAAGTTCCGTATCAACGAGGAGGACATTTTCACCGCCATTGGCGACCTCATGAAGACCTGCAAGGGTGCCTACGCCTGTGTTGGTATGCTCGCCGGTTTCGGTCTCATTGCATTCCGTGACCCCAACGGTATCCGTCCTGCCGGTCTCGCTACCCGTAAGGGTGCCCGCGGTGGCATCGACTACTGCGTCTCGTCCGAGTCGATCGCCGCCCAGGCCCTCAACTTTGACAACTGGGTCGACATCAAGGCCGGTGAGGCCATCATCATCACCCGTGACGGTGGCCTTAGCCGCCGCATCGTCTCGGAGCCTGCCCAGTTCGCCCCCGACATTTTCGAGTACGTCTACTTTGCCCGCCCCGACTCGAACATGGACGGCATCTCCGTCTACCGCGCCCGTATGGCCATGGGAGACCTTCTCGCCGAGGAGGTCAAGCGCGAGCTCGAGAAGGCCAAGGTCACCGTCGACGTTGTCATTCCCGTTCCCGACACTTCGCGTGTTGCTGCCCTCCAGCTCGCGCAGCACCTCAACATTCCCTACCGCGAGGGCTTTGTCAAGAACCGTTACGTCGGCCGCACCTTCATCATGCCCGGCCAGACCCAGCGCCGCAAGAACGTCCGCCGCAAGCTCAACGCCATGCCCATGGAGTTTGCCGACAAGACTGTTCTTCTCGTCGACGACTCGATTGTCCGCGGCACCACCTCGAAGGAGATTGTCCAGATGGCCCGCGATGTCGGTGCCAAGCGCGTCATCGTCGCTTCGTGCGCTCCCCCCATCCGCTACCCCAACGTCTACGGTATCGACATGCCGTCGCAGCACGAGCTTGTCGCGTTCGGCCGCACCACCGAGGAGGTTGCCGAGCACATTGGCGCCGACCTCGTCATTTACCAGACTCTCGAGGACCTCGTCGAGTCGTGTCGCCAGATCAACCCCAGCATCGAGAAGTTTGACTGCTCCGTCTTCACTGGCGAGTACGTCACCGGCGGCGTTGACGAGCGCTACCTTGCCTCAATCGAGAAGCTCCGCAACGACAAGGCCCAGCAGAAGAAGAACGGCGGCCTCACTCTCGACACCCTCCCCGCCGCCCAGCCCTCCGAGTTCGCCTCGTCCGGCCCCATCAACGGCACCGTCGCCCCCGCCTCTGTCGACTCGATCATGGGCCTCCCGAACCACTCGCCCAAGCTCGGCCCCTCGGGCGCGCCCTCCCCGAAGAACGACATGATCGGTCTCCACAACTCGTACTACGGCAAGTAAGCTGCCTGTGAGCGAGCGCAGCGAGCGACGCGGGCGAGCCCATCTCGCCAAAAACACAAGCAATCACCCATAGCCTGCTGCTCCCAGCCGGTGTGTAACTCGTGTACTTAGAGCACCCATGAACACTAAAACCGCAACCCCAAAACACACATCACACCTCCCCTACACCTACTTCCCCACCTCCCCACACAGCACAAAAACCACAGCCCCGTATGGGATGTTGTGCATAGAGATCTGCCAACACATGTTCTACCATGGATACCCATATGCATTCTTGACCGTAACGAGGAGCGCGCACATGCACAGGGGCACTATTTGCACGTTTGTCTCGCTGACATTGGGAGATACAGATGAGAGCGAGGGGACTGCTGACTAGAAGGCCTCTTCCCTTTCCTCACCAGCATCACCGCAGCCCGGCGAAGGGGAAGAAGCCACTCACTGGCTGCGACCCGACAGATCGCGGCCGTCGCATTGGGCTAAAGTCCCGTGGCAGGTATCAATTTGGCGCCTGGGGGCTCAGACTCATCGCCGCGACTGCGATGCCGATGCAGCGCAGCTAGGCTGTCAGTCTCTGCCCTTCGGCAATGCGTGAGAGCACGAGCAGACACTGGCGCCGGCTCGTGCAGGAAAAGGAGTGGGCGAGCACGGCGACGACAACGGCAATTACGAGAAGCTGGGCTGGACCTGTGTTACTTCAGAGTACTGCCTGCAGGGCGGAGCCCTGCTGATACTCACCCTGCTGATACTCACTGATACCGAGCACGACGGGCGTAGGAGGGCTGGAGATCATGCTTGCGTTGCGGTGGAAGTGCGAGGGAGGAAGATGGGGAGTACCCAGAGGCAAGCTGTCTGCCAGCTGCGATATAACGATATGCAGGTGGGGGGCAGCTGCTGGCCGCTTCCGGCGACGCGTCGACAATACAACATGCAATCAGGCGCGCGACGGCGACGCCAGAGAATGTTCGAAAGACGACAGACAGAGACCTGGCTCTGCAATGTGGCGCGTTCCTGTGCCACCATGGCTTCCGCGATAGGCAGGGAGGGCTGTGTTTGATAGGGCGCAACGCGTCGAGGATATCTGATATCCCCATCGTATCCAACTACAGCAGCTCCAGCTGCATCTGCACTCGCATTCAGAACGTATCTTCAAGGCATTCATTGTCTGATGCTACTACTGCTGATAACATTGTATAGCCACGCCGCGAGGGGGTACTGATTCTTATCTGCGACATTCTCCTGCACTGCCAGATCCGCTGCTCTTCTCTTCTTCCCTGCTTCTGCTCTCCCCTCTCCTCTCCACTTCGCTGTCTCTCCCTTTACTCGACAATCTTGTTGTACAGCACCGAGCAGTTCCAGCCGGCGACGACAGTCTCCTCGCACTTGAGCGTGCGCTTGATGAGCTTGCCGGTGGGGTCGTACGCGTCCGCCTTGCCCTTGTGGAGCTGAAGGCGTGTGAGCTGCTGCACTCCCTCGACCTCAGCCTCGGGGCTCTTAGCCACAAAGCTGTCAATAGCATGCGGGATGATGGGCGGCAGGTGAGTCGGGACCGCCAGGGCGGAGCGCTTGCCGTTGCCGAGCTGGTACTCGGTGTTGCCACCCCAGACCATGACGTCCTTGCCGAACAGGCCCTCCTTGACGCCCGCGGCTTCAGCAGAGCGGGTAGTGTCGAGAACAGCGAAAACGTGTGTAGCAGGAGACGGGGCGACGGAGAGAGACTGGATGGCGAGGGGAATCATGGCCTTGTCCTTTTCGGAGTCTGGCCTGTTAGTGTTTTGTCCAGCTGCCAAGTCCATACAACCTAGCTGCTGCAGCACACTACTACTCACACTCCTGGAGACCGGACAGGGCCTTGATGCGCGCAGGCGCGTACGAAGCCGAGGACCACATGGCGGATCCGAGCGAACCGTACTGGCCGTTACCGCAGGAGAGGACATCAACGAGGGGGAACTTGGACGACGAGCCGAGGGCCTGCTGGTGGACAGTGAAGAAGGTAGTCTGCGAGCCGGCAGCGACGTTGGTGCAGGTAATAGATGTGCCGGCGGGGTATCCCTTGGCGAGGACGATCTCGACGGGGGTAGGAATAGTAGAGACGGTGGTAGTGTTTCCGAGGCCGATCTGGCCAAAGTCATTGGCGCCAAAGCCGAGTACACGGCCCTCGGTCGTGCGGGCAAAGGACGAACGGTCCGACGCGGCAACCTGGGCAATGTTGACGCCGGACAGCGCCGGGATCTCGGTAAGCTGCGCCGCGAAGCGCGCGTCCGACTCGGCGGGGATTGTTGCAGCGGGGTCGGCGTTCACGACGGCGCGTGTACCAAGCTGCCTGTGGCTGTTTCCCTCCGGCGAGAGAGGCAGCGAGAAGGTGCGACCGTGAGAAGTGGCCGCCAGCAGGTGGTGCTGGCCGGCAGCCACAGAGGTAAAGTGCTCGCCCCAGCCGAGCTTGGCCGCAGCGCGGATCTCAACAAAGTCGATGATCGGGTCACGGGTCGTCAGCTTCTTCCAGTACGAGCGGGGGCGCGCAAGGCCCTCCTGGTGCTCCTTGGCCGCCGAAATCGCGTACAGCCGTCCGTCCTTGGATAGGCCGTATAGCTTGCCCGGGGCGGGGATGATCTTGGCGAGTTTCTGCTGTCAGCTGGTGATTCTGTAGGGTACACCAGGCTTGTCCTCTAGCCCCGCTGCTGCTCGCTGCTCACCTTGCCACGGAGCGAGCGGCCGATGTTACCGGTACCGTCGTATCCTGCGCCCCACATCCAGAGGTCTCCGCGAGCGTCAATGGCCGCGCCGTACTTCTCATGCAGAACAAGGTCGCGCAGCGGCGTGCCGCCCAGCTCGTTCATGGGGGTGGGGCGCTTGATCGCGCCACGGTTGGCCGCATCGGGCGACAGCGTGAGGTTGGCGTTGGATCCCCATGCCACGGGGGTAAAGGGTGAGGCGGCGCCGATGGGCGACGACGACTTGGCAATGTCCTTGTGGCTCGCCTCGTGGGCGAGCTCGAACGGCGTGTCATCGAGCTTGACGGCCTGCATCTTGTAGCAATTGTAGACTGCCAGTGAGAGCACACCGGCCGCTGCGAGCGGGACGGCGCGCGCGCCGAGAGTGCGCGCTCGGGAGGCCATTGTTGGTGGGTGGTAGCGAGTGGAGTGGAGATGTGCGGTGAGATGCGAGATGGAGCTCTAAGAGAGGTATCTATTTACAAGGGATGGATGCGCGGGATCGCGGGGTGGTGGATATCGATGACGACGATGGAGGAGGGTGAGCAGGTCGAGAGGTCGAGAGGAGCGCACCCGGTGGCGACAATGTGATTTCTACTGGATGAGGATGGGAGAGTAGAGTTCCGGCTCTCTCGCACTCACGTCACTGATTCTTCGTTCGACGCCCTATCACCGTCACGTGAACTGTCATTCCAATCCGCCACCATCCACCAATTTGATCGCAGCCTTACTCCCAGCCATATTCCGAATCGACCCCACAGACAGAGAGAGCATGCATCATCTCAGCACGCTCAGAGCTGCCTGATAGAATGTTAGGGAGAATGCGTCCTGCGACATTGTGTCGCTCAGATGGTAGAGAAGGCCGTTGCAAGTGGAATCAGGAGGAAAACGAGTGTGGCAGCTTGGGAGCTGATGGGTCCTGGCGTCAGCGGCTTGCGACCGGTTTCATCGCAGCCTCTTGTAGCTTTACAACTGTTACGTCGGCTGTGGCGCTTGTTACATCCGTCGAGCAGATGCGATCAAGCGGTTGTAAGCTTTGAATATCGCGGAGGGCAAGGTGATCAGGCCTGACCATGCACGCTTCTCTTCAGTAGCGTGTCCTCAGACGCGGTCTAGGTCATGGCCGAGCCGGCAGCCGAGAACGTCTCGGCGTTCGGTTTCAGCAACCGGTCACACGCCGACGCTACGTTGGCCCCACACCTCAAGGCCGGCCACCGACAATCCGGCACAACTCATCCGGCATTAGCTGCATTAACGCGCCACTCCGCACCAAGAAGGGCTACAGCGAAACGACAAAACAGAACTAAGAACACAACTAGCTGTTACTTTTTAGACATGGCAGCGTTCCGCGAAGCGACACGGTCGAGGAGGAAGTTCTGGAGCCACGAGGGCCAGCCGCGCATACCCGAAAGGAGGGCGGACGAGCCGGGGATGATGAGCTGCGCACCCTTGCGCTTGAACACCTGCTTGGTAATGTCGTTGGCGACGCGGTCGACCGAGAGCATGGGGACTCCCTTGAGCTTCTCCTGCATGTTGTCGAGCAGCGGGGTAGCGACAAAGTTGGGGTGGACCGAGGTGGTGAGGACATTGGGCGCGTTGTACATGTGCTTGAGCTCAGCCCTCAGGCCCTCGTGGAACGCAAGCGCGGAGGCCTTGGTGGCCGAGTAGTCGGCGCTGCCGGGGAGAGTGACAAACGACGCGACACTGGCAATCGTCACGACGTGGCCCTTGTTCTGCTTGACCATGTGGGGGACAAACTCCTTGCAGAGCGTCCAGTGCGAGGTGGTGTTGACGCCAAAGATCTTCTGCAGGTTCTCCCAGGGCATGTCAAGGATGGGGAACTCCTGCGCAATGCCGGCGTTGTTAATGAGGATTGAAGGGTTGCCGAGGTCCTTGCGCACGGATGCGGCGACCTTTGCCACCGCCGCGGGGTTCGTGACGTCGCACTGGTAGTAGCGGACATTCTTGTGCTTGAGCGCCTTGAGGGGCTGCATGTCGAGCACGGCGACCTTGATGCCCTTCTGGAGGAAGCGCTCGGTGACAGCAAGGCCAATGCCACTCGATCCGCCAGTCACGACAGCGACCTCGGCAGACCAGTCGTTCCAGCCGGGCGCAGCGCCGAGACGGTAGGAATTGGCAGACATGGACGAGAGCTTTTTGTTGGCCCAGCGGACGAGACCGAGGACAACAATGACACCAAGAATAGTGGTGGCAGTCGCCTCGGAAATCGGGGTGCGGCGGATGAAGTTTACGATGTAGTCACGGTACTCGCTAGGGCCACGCGTGAGGACCTGGTAGAGGCCACCGGCGACGAGGGGGATGACGAGGGACATTGCTACGGTTTGGAGATGGAAGAATAGACGTGAGAGGGGTGAGAAGTCAGTAGCCAAGGTCAGAGGGCATTAAGTACTGCGGAAGAGATGGCGATGCCATGTTCGGGCACGGGCTTGGAGCGGAAGACTAAGAGACTAAGAGAGTTAGAGATGGAACAAGGCCGAGAATCCATGACATTTGGCGGAGAGAGGGGCAGGCACGGCGGCAACCGGGGGACGGGGACGGAGATGGCGGTACTCTCCGTAGCCTTTTTTGGTATTCTCCTGGGGGTTTCAACTCAATTTCTGGGATAAATGAGTAAAAACAGGCAATAAAATAATCCTGCTTAGGGAGACTCTTCTCTCTCACTGTAGCGCGCCAGCCAACCACCAGCATGCAATATCGGTGAAATTGATTCCGCTCGCTGGCAATGGCCCAGAGCAAGCTGCCCATCCCCTGCTGCTGGCTGCCGTCTCTGCTCGCTGCTGCATGCTGCTGCTGCTGCTCGCCGTGCTGCTGCTGCTCATCGTAGTCCATCTACGTCAAAGTCACCCCGTCTAGCCCCCATACCCCCCCACCCACCCCTCTACAGCCCCAGCACCATGTCGGCCCTCCGCAACGCCCTCCGCCCCGTCGCGCGTGCCGCGTCCCGCCGCACCTTCACCTCGTCCGCCGCGCGCAGGTCCGACAACCTCATGATGGTGTGTATCAGATGAGGACCCACCCCGCTCGACTCTAGCTGGGAATACGACGGCGACAGCGACAGCGACAGCGACAGCGAGGGACACGGCCTTGGGGCTATGCGCACCGGTGCAGAGACAGCGGGAGAACCGCAAGCAGCGCGCGCTGGCCGTAGTCCACAACCCCGGCGCCTCTTCTCCGCTCCGCTCCGGTCCACCCTCCAGCGTCACCTGTCACCGCCTGTCACCCTCCTCGACTCGTCGCGTTCCCCCGCGCCGCCCCGCGCTCGCTCGCAAGCACCTCCCCGCCTCTACTCCCTCTTCCTAGTGCCAGAACTAACCCCCAGCACCGCGACTCGAAGCACAACAACGCCTCGATCCCCTTCTCCTTCAACGAGCACTCGCTCAAGGAGATTGAGAAGATTGTCGCCCGCTACCCCGCCAACTACAAGAAGGCCGCCGTCATGCCCGTCCTCGACGTCGCCCAGCGCCAGAACTCCGGCTGGGTTTCGATCTCCGCCATGAACGCCGTCGCCAAGCTCCTCGAGATGCCCCCCATGCGTGTTTACGAGGTGCGTCAAAGGAAATCTAGGGTTGGCGATGGAAAGTCGAGGACTGCCCAGAGTAGAGGACCGCCGAAGAGACCGGCATCGAGCGTATGAGAGCAGCTGTGTGCGCCCTCAGGCTGAGCTGGAGACCTCTTACCGTCTCTCCTTGCGAGCGCGAAGCCTCTATCCCCATTGCGTCCTGGGTCTCCGCTTCATGACAGGCCACTAACCTCAGGTCGCTTCGTTCTACACCATGTACAACCGTGAGCCCGTTGCCCCCAACTTTGTCCAGCTCTGCACCACCACCCCCTGTGTTCTTGGCGGCTGTGGCTCGGACAAGATCCTCGACGCCATCACCAAGCACCTCGGCATTGAGCCCGGACACACCACCAAGGACGGCAAGTTCACTTTCATCGAGGTCGAGTGCCTCGGCGCCTGCTCGAACGCCCCCAGTGAGTCCCAGTACAGGTTGTGTTGTGTTGCAAAGAGCTTGCGGAAACGACAGCACACCCTCACTTCATAACGCCGCGCTTCGCCTGCTCGTGACTGACACGCTTCCAGTGATGCAGGTCGGCGACGAGTTCTACGAGGACCTCACCCCCGAGACCACCGTCAAGATCCTTGACGCCCTCGCCCGCGGCGAGACCCCCAAGCCTGGCCCCCAGTCGGGTCGCCGCACCGCCGAGAACTCGGCTGGCCTCACAACACTGACCGGCACCCCCTACGGCCCCGGCGAGCACTGCCAGCCCGAGTTCCAGTAAACGCCACGCCCCACACTTTCCTCTAAAAGAGCTAGACGGGTAATGGGTTAGGGTACTTAAAAGGCAAAGCAGAAGCAGGGCAGTAGGCTGTCCGCTCCGCAAGACGGACAGCACATCCAACAAATACACGCCGGTCCGACACACTATGCCGGACGGCAACACACCCGCGCGCGAGCGCGAGAGACAAGATGCATCTGTATAAGAGCAGCGCGGCGGAGAGTCGGGCGCGGAAGCAGCCAGAGTCCGAGACGGCGAAACGACGAAACAATCTGCGACACTTGAGAATACTCACCGCCACGAATCTGACCTCCATCTGACCAATCCGCTCCTTGAGATGACAATGCAATGCGATAGCTACAGTCGTTGAAACGAATGGTACAATCCTCGTCTCCTCTCTCACACATGGACGCTCACGCTCTCCCACTCGGGCATCGCGGGCGCGACCTGCGCATCCCACACCTCGTCCCACTCGCCCTCCCACGGCCGCGACGCAAACTTGCCATCCTCGGGGAACTCTGGCAGCGCGTGGCCCCTGCCCATAGCGAGCGCCTCGGGCTCGTCCTCGGGTCCGTGGCCAGCGGCGCGCAGCACGATGCCGTGCTGGTGCATGAGCCATGCACGCACCGCCGCGTCCTGTTCGGGGGTGTATTCGACGGCCACGATCGACGGGACGGCCGGGAGCAGGGTGTCGTCGAACAGGCGCCGCGCCGAGTCCACCATGGCCAGAAACTTAGCCATGTCTTTAGCTGCCTCCTCCTTGTTCAGCTCCGCCAGCGTCTCCCTGTCCCTCGAATTCTCGCTCCCCTTGTTATTCATGTCGTCGGGGTCTCCTGCCCCCGCTCCAGCGTCGTCGGTATCGGTGTCGTCGTCCTCGTCCGCGTCCGGAGCATCAGGCCGGAAGAGCCTCTTGAGCCTAGCAGGGATATCCGCCTCGGACCCCAAGATCCTCTCGATGGTGCCATGCTGTTCAATCAGCGCGCTCGCCGCCGCCGGGCCGATCCCCGGTATCCGCGGCGACGCGTCCGTTCCGAGCAGGACACAAAAGTCGCGGAACGCCTCGGCCGACAGGCCCGTCTCCTTGCGCAGCCGCGCGCTGTCCACGAGCACGAGCGGCGCGGTCGGCGTCGAGAGGTTGCGCAGTAGCGGCGCCTGCGACGAGTCAGCTTCCGTGCATTTTTGGAAGCTGATGCAAGAGTGTAGAATGAAGAGAGGAAAGAGGATGAAGGAGAGATAAGAAGTGGGAAGCGAGGGACTCACACCGTACGCGATCACGTCCGAGTCTTCCGTACCCACGAAATCGACCGCGCCTCGCAGAGCCATGGCGCTCGCCCAGCCTTCCGCTTCATACGGCACAGGCGCCAGCACGACCGTTACGCCCATTTCGGAAAGCAGCGCGCGACACGCTGCGTGCTCGCTGTCGAGCGGGATAAGGAGGTTGGAGACGTACGTCGAGCGCACAACCGCCGCGTCCGTTTGCAGTGTCTCGATCTGCGCCAGAGCCGCAGTGAGCGCTAGTTCCGGGTCGAGGTCGGTCGGGCTTGGGGTTCCAGTCGTAGTTGTAGTTGTAGTCGCCGTTGTCGCAGATGCATCCGTCTCCACCGCGGTATCCCTCTCCGTCCCGCTATCCTCTGCACCACCCCCGAGCGCGAGCTCGAATACCTCGCCCTCGCTCTCCGTCAACGCCTTCTGTCTTGGAGATTCCGTATACGTGCTGGCCGGTTCCAGTGCGCGGAGTCGCGCCTCGAGCGCGCGCATAATCTCCTCCGAGTCGTCCGCCCACAGTTGCGACTCTTGCTGCAGCTCCTTCTCCGCTTCTTCCCCGTCCCCGAACGCTATCCGACACACTTCTTCCTCCTCCGCTTCAAACGCCTCGAATAGCGAGAGCGCACATCCAGGGCGGCACGCGGGGTCGGCGTCCATGTCGTACGAGTCGGCGAGCCACTGCAGGCGATACAGGTGTGCGGCGAAGCGAGCGACGATGTAGGATGTGACGATCTGGGCGTCGGTGGGGAAACCGCTGGGGAGCATGGTAGAGGCTTCAACAGAGACCGAAGCAGAGGTGGAGGCGGAAGCGGCGGGGGTCGAGTCGCCGTCGCCGTCGTCGTTGGGATCGCCACGAAGCCGCCACCACAGCCGTGCAGCACCCTGTTCCCGTGGACTCAAGCACCCGAAGCGCTCGATCTCCGTCCTGAGTCTTCCGAGCCGCAGGGCGCGTCTGTCCTCGTGCAGCTTCCTCGCTAGCGCCGTCGCGCGCGCCTGCAGCCGCCGTCTTGCCTGCAAGTGAGTCAGCTCAGAGGCTGAGGACGGACCCAGCTGACATACCTCGGGCGCCTTCCATGGCCGGTCACCCTTCTCATCCCAGATGACAATGGGGACCATGCCCTGCGCGCGCATCTCCGTGATGAGCCTGAAAGTGAGTGCTGAGCTGGCTGGAAGATTCTGGCGAGCTCACGCGTACCAGCCCCGCAGGGCGTGCTTGCCGCGCTGGTCCATTCGGCGGCGCTGGGCGAAGTGGAAGCGGTTCGTGATGAGCGTACCGTCTCTGGGCATGTAAGCAAGGTGCCAGTAGAGGTAAGGAAGATCGGAAGACGACGGCCTCCCGACTGGTTGCGGTTACTCGCATTGCAATAGCCCGGCCGCGGACTTGGGGGCTGGCGAAGCGGGCCGGCAGCGACGAGACGACCTGCGGGCTGATGTCAGCTATGGCCGAAGCACCATTAGCTCACTGTCGGCGCTTGATCCACGCCATCAGGTCCTTGACGCCCATGTTGGTCAAGTGCTCCGATGTGGATGGTGGTGAGCGGGATGCGAGAAGGGGATGTGGGGGTGAATGAGGCGGAGATGACTTCATTCCGAGACCAAGAATTCACAACATGAGAGACACAAACATTCCTCGAGACGCGAAATGCGGGGCACCCGGAAATGCCATGTGTCGCCACCTCGTCTTTGACAGTGACAGCAACGGTGATGAAACCGCAAGAATCAGTGCTGGAAAACAGGTCTTCATGGACTGTGCGATACATCTATGTCTGTGCGGTTGAGATACAGTATATGCATCATCAACAAGAGGAGGCTTTGATTATTACGACGACGGGCAGAGTGCCTAATGACAGAGCAGAGTACTTCTGGGACAAGGACTATCCTCGCTCTTGCTTTCAGCTGACGCCACTGCCTCCTCCAGCTCCTGTACCGGCATGATAGTGGGTCTCGCCGCCGCGGTGCAGGCCAAAGTAGCGGGCCACGAGCTGGATCTCGTCTCTGCGCTCCGGGACCTGTTCCACAGTCAGCGCACAGTCAGCGACCGGCCACTGAGCTCGGCCCTCCGTCCTCCATCCTGTGGGTTCTCGGAGACAGCGTCGAGAGACCGGGACACGTCCACTCACGTCGCGGTCAAGACACACGATCGCCTTGTGCGGGTCACCAGCTTGGCCCTTCTCTTCGACTTTGGGCCGGACGTACGCGATCACGACAGACACGGCCTCCTCGAAACTCTGAGCCTCGCGAAGCTCGGCCTTGCACTCCTCAAAGGTGTTGATCGGGTCATGGGGCGGCTACTGTCAGTTACTATTGTGTCTCTGCTCCACTGTCATTGGACGCTGACGATGGTGTACGGATCCAGGACCGAGGTGTCGGCCTTTGTGGGGACGGGCTTTCCCATGAGCTTTGCGAAGAAGCCCATTATGAATTGCAGTATATCAATCAGTAAGAGAGGAGTTGGCCGGAGTGGTCAGTGGTGTACAGCATGAGGGGGGGGAGGATGCTGACCATTGCTCTATTTATATTTACTGCATCTGCATCATGCATCAGTCGGTGGCAACAGACGAGGCCCTCAGCTGATTGAGCCTGTTACATAATACCAATAGAACCCGGCCAAGGCAAGGCACGTGCCCAATCGATCCCATCCGTCCCCATCCAGTCCGTGGCGCGCAAAGCAGCCGCGTGCGCGCTATCCCAACCAGCACAAGTGTATCATGTATCACAGCTCGAACTCGACCGGGCAGCAGTCAAGCCGAACGGCACGAGCACACCGAAAGCGAGGGCCGGTGATCCACAGTAGCGACACCTAAATGGAATAATCAGAGCGGCCAAGCTTGACGGAGAACAGTTGCCATGAGTGCGCACGCGAGGGTGTGCGTGACAGCTCGCAGGGCAGCGCTCGTCCTAGCGTGGCTAGCTTGAGAAATGGACGTCGTGCGAACGGGCAGTACAACAGTCAACCGACGCCGCCGCTGGCACCAGCGTCGTACCATTGCTTACCTGAGTGGTGGAGCCAGGATCTCGTCTCGGGGTATGCCATCTGGTGGTGATGGGCGTATACAGAAACCTGGCCAGGAAGCCCATTGTGGAAGTATGCCAGTGAGATTGGTGAGCTTGGGGTGAGGTGAGCTGGTCACCACGTCGGCGCAGTGCACGACGCTCCACTTATGTCTATTGGACTGTGTGGTCATGTCCATGGTCAGTACTCCTCTACGCTGCAATCGCAGCTAAAGGTGGCCCACCAGCAGAGCGCGTCAGTGGTCAGCTGATCGTCGGCGCCCAAGATAGTGACGGCTCGGTAGATGCGGCACCACCGAGTCGATGGCGAGCGCGATGAGTGTACCGCCGACGCCCGGCCGGAAAGTGCAGAAAACAAAAGGGTGAACAGCAGAGGCAGTAAGTGGAGACGCAGCGAGAGAAGCTCTGCAGAGATCGAGAGACATCAGGTGGGTTTGGAGAAGGAATGCGGGTGAGGGTGAGGTGAGGCAGTCCGGCGATGGGACAGTGGAGTGGGAAGGGTTGCCCGGAAGCAGGTGGCGCCATCTCAGGCCAGTGTCGCGAATCGTGATCAGTTTGGCGGCGCGCCTCGATAGCGTGTTTCGCTAGTGGCAGTCTGCATGCAGCCAACAAGGAGACGGCAGCGAGCTCGCGGCTAGTCGTAGCGACGGCAGTGGTGATAGCGGGAGCATGCAATGCAATGCAAGGGGATAATACATACCTGGAAGATATGACTTTGGGTGTCGGGAATACTTACTGTTGCCTGAGCCGGGAGAACTTTTGGCAGGCAGGGATTTTCACACCAAAGCCAAATCCACATTGTCGGGTTTCCGAAAAAATATACAATGTGATGGCGTGCGATCATCCACACACACACACGGCACACAGATCGGCCGCTGCTGATACTGATACCACCACACACATTCGGCAGCGCAGTGGTTACTGGTTACTGCTTGCGATCGATCGACTCGTCCGACTCTTCTTGCATTCAACGACCACCACACCCTACAGCGATATCTTTCATCTCGTTTCTTGCTTGCTTCTGCTTCTCACCCACACCCACCACCACCACCCAAGTGAAACACAGCCCCCCCCCCCCGCCCAGAGATTGAAAGAACACTGCAGAACAGAAACCAAACAAACATCCATGTACCGAAACAGCCGCGCAGCAGCTTGGCGGGCCCGCACAAACCATCGTTCCCGGACCGCGCCAGGAGCGTGTCATCTGCGCGCTACGCCTCCCCGCCCGCGTATTTCGTGGTCGTCCTACCGCACCGCCGTACCGCGGCATGCTGCTGATCGCGCGCGTCCGGGCCCGTCGCGCGGCCGTCGCGTCGTCTGTCCATGCGGGATGCGCTTGCCTGCTTTCCTCCCTGTCCGCTGCGGCCCCCACTCTCCCCCACGTCCAGCTGCCCCCGCACCTCGACGCAAACAAACGCGCGCGCGCGCCACCACCACCGSCAGCGCGCCAGCCGTATTGTCCCTGGTCACACCCTGCCCTGACCTACCGCCGCCGCAGCGCCAGTGGGGCAGGCCGGCGCACGCATGCACGCAGACAAGTGCTGCGTACTCGGACCCGGCATCGGGCCCGAGGCTGTGAAATGCGCGGCGGCGCCATGCGGGTGTTTCTGCTTGTGCTTCTGTTTCTGCGGGACTTGTCGGAATAGCTGGAGACACCCAGCGCCGGGCGCAGCACAGCAGTGCGGCCCGTGCTCGTCACACAGGTAGCTTGACGGACAGGAGCTTCTGGAGCTTGTGGAGCGCATGTTGAAGTCTGTTTCGCACTGCTGGGGGGCGGGCCGCGGACGGCGAGGCAAGGCGTAGGATTGGGGACAGAAAACCGCAAACTCGCTCGACATCGACACTTGGGGTCCATTCCATTGTCCATGCATCGAATGGCCACATTACTATATGTACAGCGAGCCGGCACCCGGCTCGCGCACGGCAGTACTATACCCAGAAACTGATGGGGGGTGTGCTAGGGAGACGACAAGGTGAGAGAGATGATTGATGATTGATATACTAAAGATAAAAAAAATGTCCATTGGGGCCTGGCTTTGACCGAGCGTGCTCGAACAATGCGAGGCCCCTTTGCCTTGGAGGCATGAAATGTCCGTGGGGAGAGAGGGGGCTCTCTCCGTGATGCGCTGCGGGGTGTGCGCAGCGCGCCGGAAGGGCGTCACTGCGCTTAGGCGAGGTCGCGGCCAAAGTCGCGGCGGCGGCGGGCGCCGGCCTTGAGGTTCGAGGTCCACTCCTGGTTGGCGTTCTTGTCAGCGCAGGCCCAGACCTGGGGTCAGCGAGATGCAGATACGGCAACGACTCACCTGGAGCTGCTGGCCGTTGGCAGTGTTGCCGGAGGGGAGGTCGAGGCAGAGGCCCTGGCCGGAGAGGGCGAGGCGGTTGTCGTTGGTGTAGTACCACTGCTGCTGCTTGAGGCCGCTGTAGCACTGCCAGACCTTGACCAGCGAGCCCGACTTGGGGTCTGGACGTCAGTATGTTGCGCACCATCACGGGAGATACGCACTCTCGCCGGCGTCGAGGCAGAGGTTGTTGCTGGGGCCGATGGTGACCTGGCCGTCGCCGCGGTTCAGCTTCCAGTTCTGGGCGGGGGTGCCGTTGCAGTCGTAGATCTGGACCTTTTCGCCGTTGTTGTAGTTGGCGGCGTTGAGGTCGAGGCACTTGCCGCGGTTCTTGAGGGTGGTGGTGCCCGAAGTGCCGCCAGTGGGGGTGGGGGCCTTGGACGACGACGACGACGAGGCGGGGGGGTTGGTGCCGCCGACGGGCTCGCAGGGCTCCCAGGCGGCGGCGCCGGCGGCGAGGAGAGCGAGCTGGGCAATAACGGAGAGAAGCATTATTATTAGGTGATGAGTAAGAGAGTAGCAAGGAGAGTAGCGGGTGTGGTGAGAGGGAGCTTTAAGGATGGGGAGAAGAGGCAGAGTCGCTGGGCTGGGGGCTATATGTATGGGGCGGGGTGGAGCTCCAGCCAACCCCCGGTCTGCGAGCTTGTCGAGCTGCTGCTGCAATGGGCTAGAGCTTGAACGAGCGAGGGAGCGAGCGAGCCAGAGCGACCTGGACGGGCAGCCGGGGCGGAAGACGGGTTAGAGTTTGCTGAAATGCCACTGTAGAGACAGGGATTCCAGCCACAATGCCCTGGTCCCTGAATACAATCCGTCCCTGGCCGTCCCACTGTCTGTGATGTAATAGAGGCAGGAGGCAGGCAGGCAGGCAGGAAGATGTTTGTCTTCCATTCATTCATGCAGGACGAAGAAGAGAGTGGCGCTCGTTTGGTGCTGGTCCTGTTTGCATGTTTGTGCGTCGCTGCCACTGTAGGACAGGCAGGTGGGGAACCGAGACGTGAGACAGCTGTCGGTCGGTGGTCGGTCGGTCGGGGGACAGCAGGTCCACTTGACCCGACCACGCTCGGCCATTCTCGTCCTCGAGCCTCGCATGTCTCACATGTGACGGTCGCTCGTGAGTCGTCAGAGCTAGCAACCTCCAAAGCGAGGCGGGCTCTTGGATCTCCTCCAGACGCAGAGCATTCGCATCTCGCATCCATCTGGCAGCTCCCATGCGCCTGGCCGATGCCCGCGAACGGTGGGCACCACACACGACCGACCACTGGCCTGTGCCCGATCTACAATTCTCGGTTCGGTGGCCTGTGGGTTGCACTGCCCCCGCCCACTCCGAACCTCGCCTAAGAGTGCGCCTGCTGGTCCTGGTGGTGGTTCTGCTGCTGCCATTTGGGTCTGTTTGGTGAGCCCGACCCTGCAGGACGCCTACTCGACTCCACATTGCCACAACCGTGACTGACGGCCATTCCGCCCGCCCAGCCAGCACCCACCACCACCACCACCCACCACACCAAACACGCCAGAAAAAGACACTCCGCCAAATCGGAATGAACAAAGGGTCAAGGACGGAGATCGCGACAGGACATGGACGCCTGCAGGCGGCAGGAGTGGACAGTGGCCAAGCCAGGAGATGCTTGAAATGGAGTGGTGGTCGATGTTATCCTGGCTGGGGCCAACAGTGACGCCGGTGGCCATTCAGAGGTGGTGCAGCCAGGGTCTGCAGTTCAATAGCAACCAACACAATGGCGCCGGCAGCGGAGGCTCTGCATGGCTCTTTGCAGCTTGACGGCCCCTGCAGGTCGCTGTCTGCAGGCTCCACTCGAGTGCAATAGGGGCCATTCAGGCCGCTCGCTCGTCGCTGAAGCTTGAAGCAAACCATGCCCTCTCCCTGACTGCTGGCTGCTGGCTGCTGGCTGCTGCCAGTGCCATACAATCCTGGTTGCGTCAGAGCGTTGCATCATCAGGAACACCACCCGCCTGGATGGTTTGCCGGTCTCTTGACCGGGCGTGCACGGCACCCGCGTCTGCCCAGCGCATGCACAAGCTCAGACTCGAAAGGACCCGGACTCAATCGTGGCCCCGCACCGAATGCGGTGCGCAAATGGTATGCATGAGAGTTTACGCAATGCACGCACCCGAGACGGACAGCAAGCCAGTGGCCTGTCGCTAAATTTAGTGGGCCAGCGAGCCTGCCTGCTCTGGCTCTCGCTCGGTGCCAATGCCCAAAGCCTGCGTGTGCCCGAGGTCCGAGGTGAAGGGCAGAGCGAGCCGAGCGAGAGTGAGCTTCTCCAGGCGGGTGCAGCAAAGCAGCCCTCGACAGCACCGCCGCACGGGCAGTTGGGCCAATGCTGCCCATTGTGTATTTCTGACCCGTGACTCTTTCACGACAGCAGCGACAGAGGCCTTGGCGCAGAAGAATGCACTCAATTGCATGTGCAGGGATGCCGCCAGCGGCAGCGCAGGGCGAGCGTTTCACAGTTCCACCGCCGTCTCCCGCTCGGCCAGGACTTCGGCTCCCTGCCCGAATCGCTGCAGGCGCGGACGCGGGCACGCGGGCAGACAGGGTGGACATGGCTACGGCCGTGACGCATCCGCGTCTGCACATCGGGTGCTGCGGACGGAAGGCAGATATTGCATTGCGCAGAGAATACCAGTCACGCCGTCTTGTTGTGGCCCGTGCTATAGTCGGGCAAGTCTTGGCCCTGCGCGCTCTCGAGCAGGCTTGTTTGTCCGGCAGGACCAGGCTGAGCTCTCCTGGACAGACGTCGTCTCTGACAGCGTGGGCGAGGCATTGCGTTTGCCGACAGTACGAACCACCGACAGCCAGCCCTTGGCGTGGGCTGGGGTGGACGATGGCGCTGCGGGGCAACAGCAGTATCCCTGGCCCGTCCGGCCTCTTGCAGACTTGCAATCTGCAGACGCGGCGGGCTACCTGGCCCAAGACCTTCCACGCCCGCTCGCTCGCTCGCTCGCTCGCTGGATATCAGGTCTTGATGCGACACTTGCAGACCACGCTCTCGGGCGGTCCCGAGAGACGCCCTGCGGGCCGCCGGCGGGTCATGAATAAAACGGCGGAGCATGCTGTCAATCTCCGTTCTGGGCGACATGACCGATGAGGGTGGCGCGGCTGGACAGTTTGGGCATGGTGCTCGCTACGGCCGCGCCAGATACACGTCTCCTTTTGTGTCTTCGGGGCACACTCGTGTACGTGACAGTGTGGCAAACGCTGAGCTGCCATTCACGATGGCGACTCACCTGCGTTCGCCCGCCACATGGTCTCCTCCGCCGCTTCGCGAGGTTGTGCTGCCGTCCGCACCTTCCCAGACTTTGCCAGTGCGTGCTGGGCACGGACAAGATGGCGACCCTCGCGTACGACTGCCCGCTCGACCGTCACGGCCTGTTCTACCCCGCTCAGCGTTGAGCCGCGTGCGTACTCACTGGGAAGGCTGGCAAAGTTGGTCCGCAGATATACATTGGCTGGAATGACTCCGACTCTCGCTATCAGTTACATGGTGGCTAGAGACTAGGACACTTTTGTTGTGTTTTGACAAGGTCGTAACTTGAATGCTTTCATCCTAGTTGGTATACAGAGCGGAACGGCGGGTGGCCCCGCAGTCTCGCAGTCACATTCTTCGTAGCTCGTTAGGCAGCAACGGGGGCCGCGCCGGCGACGCGGGGGGCGACGCCACCCGTGCGGGCAATCTCCATGCCAACGCGGACGAGTGTCTCCATCTGCTGCTCCGAAGTGGCGAGGAGGTCGTCGTCAAACTTGACACCGGTGCTCGCGGGGAAGATGACAATGGTTGTCGAGCCGCCGTACTGGAACCAGCCGAGCTCCTCGCCTTTGGCGACCGTGTCGCCGGGCTTCTTGGACCAGCCGATCGAGCCGACAAGCATCGCGCCGACGGCGACAAACACCACGGGGACCGCCTCCTTTCCGGGCCCGAGATTCGCGTTGATGAGGCAGATTGAGCGTTTGTTGAGGGTAAACACGTTCAGGTCCTCGTTGATCGCTTGGGGGTTGACAGTGTACAGCTTGCCGGCAATGTCGGCAATGTCGACGATTGTGCCCGAGACGGGCGAGTGGAAGCGGTGGTAGTCCTGGGGCGCGAGGCGGCACACGGCGACACTAGCCTCGGGCTCGCTGAGAATCGCATCGTATTTGGTGGGGCCAGTAGGCGCAGCCTCCTCGCCGAGGACTAGGTGGGGGATCGTGAACCGCTTGCCCTTGATCCTGGGGTGAGTCAAGGGATCGGTCAACTACTCACCAGAGACGCTTTGCGGCCTCTACAGAGTTGAAGACGCTGAGACGGCAGTCGGCAGGGCTGGTGATGACTGTCGCGTCGTTGGGAGAGGTGATGGGGCGCGCCGTGGCGGTGAGTCTTCTGGAGAAGAACGCGTTGAAGGTCTGAGGTCAGTTTGATAGGTGAGCCTACCCCTTACAGGGTACTGGGTAAGGTCCTTGACGAGGAGCTCATTGAGAGGGAGCTCGTAGGTCTTGATAAAGCTCTGGATGTGCTCGATAACACCCTCTCCCGTCTTATCGTAGATGGCACCCTCTGGTACTCAGTACTGGCTGCGAGGCCCACTCACGCTTGACCGACTGGTCGAGAAGGAGCTTCTCGACCTTTGCGTAAGCCATGTACTCGTTCTGGCTATCAGCACTGCATCCATATGCCTGCACAACATACGCCAGAGACGAATAGAAGGTGCATTCCGATGCGGACGTCTGGTCCGGATTAGCAGTCTTGCCCCAGTGTGGTGCACCCACAGATAGGCATCGTCTCAAAGATCTTTGTGCCTGTCATGCGGTCAATGACATAGTTGCCTGGGTGTCAGTCGGCGTGACTCGGCGCTGGCTGCTGCGGACTCCCTCCCTGTGTATGCGAGTGCGGTACATACCCATGTGCTCGTAGGCGAACAGCTGCGCACTGGTGAGCTCGTTCCAACCGCGGCAAGACAAGAGCTGCACTCACGCGATCGAGAGTGCTGGAGCTGGGGAAGAAGTGCGAAACCCACTTCCTGGCCTCGTCGGTGCCGTGCGAGTGGACGGCATCGGCGCGGACCTCGGAGGCTGCGTGTCAGTGGGAAGTAAGACGGAGGTGGAGACTCACGAGCAAGCTGGTCCTTTACGTCCGAGCCCCCGAACGAGTTGTCGACGAGGTGCCGGAGCGAGTCGCCGAGGGAGCCGGCCTCGTTCTCGCTGACGGGAACCTGGGTGCTGGCGGAAGGAGCGGGCTGGGCCATGGTGGATAGAGAGATGGACCAGATGAGAGCAACGCGATTCAAGAGAGTGAGGGCTGCACGACCCAACCGCGGGATATGGGGATATGACGTCGAGGGAGGTGTCGCTGGCAGAGTCTATTTTGTTTCATCGCCCAGCCCAGAAATAGAAAGACAACACGCAATGCGATTGACTCTCCATCCCTCGACGTGGCGAGCCTGGTCCTGTCTCCTTGTCTCATGGATCCAGATCCAAACCATCTGCTCTCGACTCCCCTCCATCGAGTAGCGAGCAGAATACGGCGACCAGCATGTATACGGTGCAGTGCAGACCTTGCCGATCGGCCTGCCTGACAGGCCCGGCTGATATAAGCCACATGTGCAACGACCAATCATGCCGCCGATCCGTCGATCGTTCCTTACGAGCAACATTGTGGCTAACAAGCTTTTCTTCTCGCTGCTGCAGGTATCCGCTGCCGTGCAACTTGGCCGTGGAGAGACAAAGGAGAGGGAATGTCTCTGTACCCGTGCACCAACACTCGTATCGCAATCCCTGCATCACGTCCATGTACTGCTGACACCGCACCCTACAACCTAGATGGCCATCGCCGCGCTCTTGACGACACAGAACTCGTCGACGCCGTGCCCGAAGCCGCCCTCCTTGCCAATGCCGCTCTCCTTGATGCCGCCAAAAGGCAACTCGGCGGCACTGGCGCTGAACGTGTTGATCGCGACCGTGCCGCTCTCGAGCTGCTCGTAGCAGCGCCACCCGCGACCGAGGTTCTCGGTGAAGACATAGTTTGTGAGGCCCATGTCGGTGTCGTTGGCGAGAGCAATCACCTCCTCCTCGGTGTCGAACGCGTACAGCGAAACGATCGGCGCAAACATCTCCTCCTTGTACACGCGCGCGCTCTGCGGCGCGTGCGTGATGAGTGTCGGCTCCATAAGGTTGCCGGTGCCGAAACGCTTGCCGCCCGTGAGCAGGTTGCCGCCCTGCGCGACCGCGTCCTGGACAAGCTCGACCGCGCGCTCCGCGCCGCGCGCAGTAGTGATCGCGCCGTTGGTCGTGCCCTCATCCAGGCCGTGGCCAAACTTGAGCTTGGCGATGCGCTCGGCGACCATCTGTGAAAACTTGTCGTAGACGCCCCGCTGCACAAACACGCGGTTCGCGCACACGCACACCTGGCCCGCATGGCGGAGCTTGTTGGCGATGAGGCCTGGGGTCAGCTACCGCCGTGCGTGATGTTGGAAACTCACCGTCAGCAGCCTTAGCGAGGTCCGCGTCCTCAAACACAATGTACGCGCCGTTGCCGCCGAGCTCGAGGGTCATCTTCTTGAGCGAGCTCGCGCACTGCGACATGAGCAGCTTGCCGATCGCGGTCGAGCCGGTGAACGAGACCTTCTTGATGCGCTTGTCCTCGCAGAGCTTCTTGCCGACAGCGGGGGTGGTCTCGCTGGACGCGGTGACAACATTGACGACGCCCGCGGGGATGCCCGCGCGCTGGCAGAGGATCGCGAGCGCGAGCGCGGTGGTGGGCGTCTCAGGCGACGGCTTGAGCACGACGGTGCAGCCGGCAGCGAGCGCGGTGGCAAGCTTGCGGAGCGCAATGACAATGGGGAAGTTCCATCTGCGGTCAGAAACCACACTTCAAAGCGTACACTCACGGGCAGAGGAGCGCAACGGGGCCGATGGGGAACTTTTGCGTAAAGAAGCGCATGTTCGGGAGCGCGTTGCCCTTCTGCGTCTCGCCGTGGATACGCTCGGCCTCGCCCGCCATGAGCCACGAGTAGGATGCTGGGGGTGAGCGGGGTTCCCTGGCAGGGGTGCGTGGTGGAGGCGGGGTGCGGGGCAGCGCATAGCCGCAACCGCAGCCGCCGAGCCCACTTGCCCACCACCGAGCGCGTATGCCCACACCGACCGCGCGTCGGCAAAGTCCAACTCACCAGCATAGTCGACCTCGGCACGCGCCTCGACGAGCGCCTTGCCGGTCTCCATGGTAATAAGGATCGAGAGGTCCTCCTTGTTCTCACGCACGAGGCGGTCGAGCTCGAGGATCATGCGCGCGCGCTCGCGGGCCGGGATGGCCGAGAACGAGGGGAACGCAGCCGTGGCAGCGGCGACAGCGGCATCAGTGTCCACCTCGTCCATCGCCTCGACCTGCGCCCATGACTCGCCAGTGGCAGGGTCGACGACAGTGAACGGCTGGCGGCCGCTGGCCGTCTTGACCTGCTTGTCGTTGATCCAGCCAGTGCTGATCAGCAGCGAGGGGTCGGAAAGCTTAAAGTTGGGGTGGACCATTGTGTTGGGTGTGAGTGAGTGTGAGAAAGAAGGAGGGGCAAGATGTTAAGAGAGAGGAGAATGTACAATGCCAAGGACGCTGGTTGCCGGCGGAATAGTAGGAAGGCGGAGGCGGAGGCGGCGGCTGCGGCAATGGCGGTTCGAGGTAAACCCACCCCACACCAGACGGTGACCAGAACTACTTAGCCGAAGGGTCGCTCGGTGACCTTTTTCTGCTGATAGCGTAAGCGCGTAACCATTGCCATGGCTCTCGGGATTCCATGCATTCGAAAGCAGGCAGGTCACAGGAACATGGCAGACTCGTTGGTGAATGAATGCCGAGCCGGGATTCGGGTTCACTCGTGGTGGATATCCCACCACCACCACCACCCAAACTCGGCCGTGTGGCGGCGCTCGCTGCAATAAACACCTCCCCCGCTTCTTACTTGCAAACTGCCCCACATTTCAGAGCCACATCTCCCCCCATCGCGAGCTCGACTTCGGCGAAATCCGCACCAACAGTCCTCGGCACCGTCTCGAGGCCCCGCGTACCCAGGGCTCGACGGCTCGCTCGCAGTGGCGAGCACCATCAGAGGAGAGGGATGACGCAGCAGGCCGAGCTGTCGACGATCGGACCGGTATCGCAGCGGCGCAACGGCTGAGAAACCAATATACATCACACAGCACGTCTCCCTACAACTATGACTACAGTGGCGCCTCTGCGCAGCCGGTGCTCTTTCTTGCACTTTAGAACGGGAGCAAGCTCGACTCTGTGAACGCGAACGGGTCCTCGGTGCTGATGGGCGCCGCGGAGAGAATGTCCATCAGCGTCTGGTGGTCCCACAGGTCGCCGTCGGCGAACCATGACAAGTCCTGCTGGGCCTGCGCGGCATGGTTCGCGGCCGTATTGTGCGCATCAGTCATGCTGATGCTCAGATCCATGATCGGGTCACCGTGCGGCTTCTCTCCGGTCGCCTCGCTGTCCTTGGCAAACGCGGGCTCCTTGGGGAACGTAAGCTGGCCACGGGTTGCACGATCGAGCTGCGAGCGGATGTTGGCGATACCGCGTCGGATTCCGGGGCCCTGCGTCGAGGCCTGCTCGAGAATGTCGAGCGAAATGTGCACCCGCTGCAAAGCCTCGTCGCGGACAAACGGGTTGCCGGTGCGGATCAACAGAATGTCGACTCCTGCCGAGATAAAGCAGCAGTAGACGAACAGGAAGTGGTGGTTAAAGTGGCCGAATGTTTGGCCCCACAGCGAGAGCACTGCGGCGGTCTCCGAGGACGCATTCCGGCAGTGGGTGAGTGCGCTCGACGCGAGGGCTGAACGGCTGTTGCTGCTCGCCGTCAGAAGGGGGCGGTATATGAGGATGCGTATTGTGTGGTACAGCAGGCTGACCGTTAGCACTGACGTCGATTGACACGGGTAACTCACTTGAGGATGACCACGTTAGCCGGAGGGCTGACGGCAGGGAGAGAGTGGGCCTCAATCTTGAGCTCGGCGGGAAGCTGCTTCCACCATGTGTCGAGCCTGTCAATCGCCGAGCGAATAAACGACAATGAACGGGCGTTGGGGCGCGACGGAGAGTACATGTTGGTCAAGATCGACTCGAGGATTAGGTTGAGCCCTGACGAGTGGCGGAGTGTGAATGTCTTCAGCAGCTTGCGCTGGGGGTACGGTCTGCAGAGTCAGTCACGGGCATTCCGGGAGACTCACCCTTCAAGCGGCAGCGTGCCCGCCGGTAGACACGGCGACCAGTCAGACTCGTCGTCGGGGTCGTCCGGAAGGGAGTCGGGCAGGAAGCCGGGCCTCGACGCCAAGCTCGGCTCGCGACCCAGGGTGAGGCTCATTGTCTTGTCCCAGCAGTACGCTGCCCAGAAGAGACGTGTCCGCATGTCCCTGTCCTCTGGAGAAAACTTGTGCGAAGCGGCGTTCTGGTCCACAGGTAGGTGAATGCCCATCTGGGCTGTTAGCCACGGCGTCGACCAAAAAACTCACGTCCTGCATCATGCGGATGGCCATGCCAGTGAGCATCCACGCTTGGTTTGTTTTGCCGACGGCGCCCTGGCGACCAGCCAGGCCAAGCAGCGCCTCTGTGTCTGGTCAGCACGTCGCATATACGCTGGCGGATCATGATATACGGCGGATGGCCGCCAAAGTGCGCCAAGACAAGGACGCCTCAGGTCGCGTGTTGCCCACCTGTACTCACGAATGGTAGGAATGCGGGGCTCTCCCATGGCCTCGTCGGCGAGCATGCTCATGGCGAGGCTGACATACTGCTCGCCGCGAGCAGCACGCTCCCGCTCGTTTAGGCCAGCGGAGAAGCGAATGCCAGAGATGTAGATGACGATGAGCAGGAACTCGGAAAAGTATGGACCATCAAGCGCCATGTCGCCTGGGAGACGTTAGCCTGGCGCTACCTGTACCACATGACATACGGATGAAGACGGGCTTGTGTACCACGGCGTACACTGGGCTAGCCCAAGAGAAATAGGTGTCGAGCCACTGCTCGGCCTCGTCGGCAGTTGCATAGCGGTGGCGGAGACGGGCGGCGGCGCGGAGACGCGGCGGGAGGCGGGAGGCGGAAGGCGGGCAGCAGAGCGGTGGGGAGTAGGTGTGGTGGTGTGGTGGTGGTGGTACTAAAGTTCTGGATCGTGTTGGTGCTGCGGTGTACACGTTGTGATGATGTTGTGATGACGGGCGGTGGTGTGATTGTCACCCAGCGCATGGATGCTGAGGAGAAGAGCATGCTGACACACACACACACACACACACACACACACATATGCACATATGTGCGTAGTGGCACAGCGCGCGCAACGCGCGGCACTTGTGGCCTTGTGGAGCAGTGCAGAGCGTGGCGCTGGTCAACTCCGGGGCATGCACCTGTGCCAGTGCCAAATCGGCCTGGGGGCGTAGCAACCCGGACCCACCAGCCAAGCTAAGCACAAATGCCTGGGGCACCCACCTTTATCAACACTAACCTCCAGTTTCCGCCCGTTCCTTCCTCCTTCTTTCCTCCACATTCCCATACATCCACCGCCACTCCAACGGTACCTGTCCGGCGATACCGGGCCCAGTGGCAGTGGCTCTGGGGAGACTGCCACCCTCCTCCAGACGTTCGGCGAGTGTCACTGTTTCCCTTCCTTCTGACACGTAGGTGGAGACAACGTAACTGGAAAAACCGCAGACCTCCTGTCCAACATCGGACACCAAATACATCGAACATGCCGAGCCTCGCCGTCAACAGGATGCGCGTCTTACCGACCTTGAGGATCGCGCGAAGCCCGATCGCGATGAGATTCTCCAGCTGCGTAACGAACCAAGAGTCACCGAGGCAGGGAAGACACTTTTGAAGGAGGGAAGACACTTTTGAAGGAGGGAAGACACTTTTGAAGGAGGGAAGACACTTTTGCAGGAGGGAAGACACTTTGCAGGAGGGAAGAGACGCTGCCGCCAGAGACCTTCCCTCCTCATCTATTCTCCTCTCTCTTTTCTTCTCTCTTCTCTTCTCTCTTCTCTCTTCTCTTCTCGCCACTACCTCCCTGTCAAATGTCACGGTACGCCCTTGGCCTAGTGCCACACTGCCACACGGACTTAGCCGAATTACCACCAGAGTGGCAGTGTCACGACGGGTTTTTCCTGTTAAAGGACCAAACAGCAACTCTGGGTAAAGTTTGAGCTCTGTAAGAGCGGTTGTGACCGCCCTGCTGGCACAGTATGCCACAGTGGAGACTGCCACACCATGCCAGAGGGCAGTCTTCCTGCAGCTTTTGTACTTGGCTGTAACAACAATTCTGGCTCTCTGCACCGGGAAGTCATTAGTAGCGGGTATCTTGAAATGATTGGTCAAACAGAAAAAAGTGTAGAACTGCACGCAGGCATGGTGTAAAAGATGGCCGAGACGGCTGGTGCGAGGAGCGAGGTACGGCGAACTCAACCGAAGAAAATCAGCCGCGTCGCGACCTTGATCGACTCCTGTCTACGAGCCACTGCTGACCAAGCCGGGACATGCACAGACAGCCATTTGTTGTGTCCAACCAATATGAGAGCCTCAGCAAGCAGAGATAGAGGGAAATCATGACGGTTACTGGTGAGCGACGGCTGCCAGGGGCGTTGGGTCCGACAGCGAGAAAGAATCAATGCCATCAACGCACAGCAGCACTAGTGGGCGCTGGCCGCTGAACCGTTGTCAGCAGTGGGCGACAGCCTATGCCTCCTACCGTCTACTTCCTCCCCCCCTTGCCCGCCTTACCCGTCTTCGTCTTCGTCGCCCCCAGCCGCCTCTTCTTCCCCCGCCACTTCTTGCCCTTCTCTCGCCGCTTCACCACCACGTCGGGCTGCAGCTTGAACACTGCCTCGCCGCGTTTCCTCTCCTTGATCCCGCCCCCGGCCTGTCCCCTGCCTACCACCCCTGCCATCTCCCTAACAGCGTGCCCGCCCGCATTTGGGTGTCCCTTCGCATTTGGATCGCGATTCGCACTTGCTTTTGTGACCGACTTTGCGTCTGCGTCCCCGGTGTCGTTCCCCATCCCGTTCACGCCCAGCTCTGCGTGCCCATCCAGCAGCGGTAGCAGCACTGCCGCAGGCGTATCCACTATGGGGACAGGAACGGTAGAAGCTGCGTTGAGCCGTGGCGAGAAGAGATCGCCAGCGGCAGCGAGCGAGAGCAGCTCGGGCAGCAGGAGCGCCGCGACCTGGGCAGCCACTTGCGCCGCGACGCTCGTTCCCGGCGAGGCCGGCCCAGACGCCGACGACGGCGTCGGGGACAGGAGGCCGAAGTGGGCCTGCTGGAACGCCCTGGGCGGTACCTGCGACTCTGGTGTCCGCGCCTGTGCCTGTGCCCGTGTGTTTTTCCCCTGCCGCGCCGGCGGAGACCCCGGTGAGCAGCAGTCGCCCCGGTGCGGGTGCGCCAGCGTCCCTGTGGGCCTCGGCCCCGTGGGACCGTGCGAGTGCGAGTGCAGCGGGAACTGCGCGTGGGAACCCGGGGAACCGGGACGCTGGGCAATGTCCTCGGTCGGCTTCTGGCCGTCATCGTCGTCGTCGCCCTCTACATTCGCATCCACATCTTCTTCGTCAGAGCAGTCCGAATCCCACGCTCCGGACGATCCAGGCGAGTTGACAGACTGCGCCTGCGACTGAGACTGTGACTGGGGGGACATTGCGAGATGCTGCTGAGAGTCGACGCCTGTACTGGACGAGTGCGGGCTGGGGTCAAAGCGCCCGAGCACCGTTGCGAGGTCAAGGACTGGCCGGGGTCCGGGATACGCGCCCGCGGAGCTGTCGTAGAGCCTGTGCATGATCTTGCGGCACATGTTGCGGACCTCGACGAGCGGCGGCGAAGGAGTGGGCGCGAGTTCAGTGGCGGCGAGAGCGTGGACTTCGTCTATCACCTCGAGGACGCATTGGTCCCAGTGCGTGAACGAGAGGTGGGCGAGGAAGTGCGCTCGCTCCGCAAGCCTGGAGGTGTCAGTGTCCGGCAATCAGGGCATCCATTAGCTTTGGCAGCAGCAGGAGCTGCTACTTACGTCTGAACCACTGCGTCAAGCACAGCGAGGATGATGAGCTGATGGTCGAGCTGCTCGTCACGGCACGTCGAGCAGTCTGCGGCGACGGCGGTGATCCAGGCTGCGGTGGCTGAGCGGGCGGCGAGAAGCGTTCGGCGGCGGAGATCGGCGTCAGCATGTGCGCCCCTGGGGGGGCTGGGGGAAAAGTACGATAGATCGTTGTAGGCCGTCCGCGGAAAGGTGGCTGGCGGCGGAGCGACGAGGCTGATGACCGGCCGGAGGACGTCGTAGAGAGTCTCGAGCATGATACGAGGCGCGGAGATGAGGGTGAGAGTTCAGACGGGAAGAGTTCGCGAGGGGTTATTAAGGCCGAAGCCGGGTCAGTCGAGTACCAGTGCCAGTGTCAGTTCCAGAGTCAGTGCGAACGCAGCTTCAGCATCGGGCGGGGCCGTCCTCGATCCTTGAAGCTGTTTCGCTGCGCGCTGTTCAAATCCTGGGCGCGGCCAGTGCGGCTGCTGCGCGCGCTCGTTCGCCCGCTGATCTACCACCCGCCAGGGGCTGAATGGCAATCGCCTAGGGGATTGAGAACAGGGGCACAGGGGAAGCGAACGAGCTGGATTGATCCCCAGCAGATGGGAGGACAAGGTGAATGAGATAGATGCCTGCAATGACAACGTTCTCGTGCAGTCATTTTCTCAGCCCGTTAACGTCCTGGGGGTGCCAATCTCCACGCGGTTACCATGCAGACATTCACGGAGTATGTTCCGAATTCCGGTTCATCAGGAAAAAGTCACGTGGATGCATTCAAAACGAGAATGCAAGATGCCTCCGCCCTGTTCCATCGATCTTGACGTGCTCCGTCTCGGAGCTCGGAGCAGACTCGGTATTCCCGAGCGGCCCCACGGATCTCTCTCTCCCTCTCTCGGAGTGGGAGTGGGCGTGCACCTCGACGGAGAGCAGCGTGCCCTGTGCGGAGAGCGGCGACGGCGACCAGAACACAAGAGACTGCGGCGCGATCACACCGCAGGGTAGTCCGCCTGCGGTTGGAGCGTGTGAACTGGCCAGGTGGTGATCATGTGTCACTTTTGGCTGCACCTCGGTCTGGTCGCTGTCTCTCCGTGAAATCTCGCTGCCATTTCTCTACCGGGCGCCGGATGCCGTGTCGGCGACTGGACAGCCTGACGCCAGCTCATCAACAGCCGCGGCAGCATCAGCATCAGCATCAGCATTAGCATTGGCATCATCGGCAGTGGCAGCATCCGTGGCAGCCTCTTTCATCTACGACAGAGGCGGCGGTGGTGGCTTTGGCAGAGGCGCAAGTGCTGTGGGGAGGAGAAGAGGGGATGGAGGGGAGGGGAGGAGAAGAGGGGATGGAGGGGAGGGGAGGAGCAATGTGTTATTTAAGTGAGGGTTGCGATCGATCATAAAGCTCGCAGTTCGCTTCGACTATATCAGCCCTGGGACTCCCGCCCTTAGCAGCCGCATGTGGCCGAGTAGCTGTTGGATATACCTGTGCACCTGCAGTGTACCTGCGTACCTGCAGTTGGTGATGCATGGCATGGTCTCATCGATGACAGCGGCGGCGGCGGCGGTGGATGCAATGGTGATGAGGAGCGAGCATGCAGCAACGTGGTGGGGGGGGTAGGAGGAGGGCGGGATCATGGGCTGGAGAGCTTGTCTGGGTGCTGGATCTCACAAGTTGCCCCAAGCGGCAATAAACTGGCTGCCTAAACTCAATTCGGGCTCACTGTCGCTACCTCTGTGCGGTGCTCTCTGCGCTGCTGCTGTGGCTGCTGCTGCTGTGGCTCCTCACTGCCCACTCACTCCTCCATTCCATCATCCACCATCACCACCACATCTCTCACATCACCATCAACATCACCATCACCATCATCCGCCCGTCCATCCCCTCATCTCCCTCCTCAAAGGGAATACCCTCGACGGCCCCAGCGCAGCCCACCCACACATCCCGCGCGCACACACCTTGAATATATCTCGCTTTCCTTCTATCAACAGAGCCACCCCTGTCCACCCCGCCTGCTTCCCACCCGACATTCTCTCCTGCAACGAGCCCTCCTACCTCTGGCGCATCCGTCGCACTCGCCACCCCGCGCATCATCCCCCCCACGCGTGATCGATCCACAGCCGCAGCCTCAGCCCATCTGCACATCTTGTCTTGGACGCGCCTACATCGGCGGCTGCACCCTACACGCACGGTGCTCCACGTTCCCGCCCTACAGCCTGAACCCTTTCTAACAAACGCCTCTTAGCATCATCTATCGCGACCAACCCCCTCACCATCCTTTTTCCTGTGCCTTTTACCCTCGTCCACAGCCAACTCGTCCTCTCTTGCTCTTCTTTCTTCTCTCTCTTTCTCTCTTACTCTCTCTCTCTTACTCTCTCCATCCTTCTCCTCTGCTCTTCCTCTTCCGACGCGATCCCCGACGTATCATCGGCATCGTAACCCTCCGCCGTTATCGTCATTACCACGCCCCCGCCAAGCCCCTGCAGTTCCCACTCGTCCGTCCTCCCCTCCCTCGTCGGCCGGCTCTCCTCTCTCGTCGCAGCGCCCGTGCACGCACCAAGCTGTCTCGAACGCAAGCCTGCCTCATTAGACCACAAGGCCCCGACGTGATCGAGCGCGCAGCGTCGCCGTTTGCCACACATTCCACACCCTTTTAGCAAACCTGCAACGGGCTCACTCGCGGAGAAACAATCGTTTGGTGAGTCATCATCATCCATCACTTCTCTCTCTCTCTCTTCACTTTCTCTTTCTTTATCCCCGGCATTGTTATCTCTCTCCCTCTCTCTCTCTCTCTCTCTCCCCTCCGCTCCGCTCCCCTCGGCACCACCACCGCCCCACCTCTTGTCCCAGGCCCGTCGCCTGTCCCCACCGTATCGGCCACCACCCCCTATCGTCTCCACGACATCCCAAGGGCAGCCACCAGCTGTTCCTATCCCGCCAAACCATTCAATTGCCTCTTCACGCCCCCGTCTCTCTCCCTTTTTCACCGACCGTTACTGACTTGTCGTCAAGTGCTCGCTATCGCTAGGCTCGTCCAACTCGATCCAAGCAACCCCCTCGAGTCTTGATCAGTTCACCCCCCCCCCACACATCCCCTACTCTTTACATCACAATGGGCGGCTGCGTTTCGTCCGAGGCAACAGCCGTCGAGGCACGCCGCACCTCTGACCCCAAGAAGCCCATCTCCACATCTTCCGCCAGCACACCAGCAAACAACGCCCCCACCGCCGCAGCGACCGCCGCTGCTACTACTCCCGCCCCGTCTGATACCGTGACAGCAAACGGAACATCTGCAGCCCAGCAGGGCCTCGCTGCGGCGCTCGCCCAGGCCCCCGAGGCATCCGGAGACCCCCGCAAGACGCGCGACAACAGCAATCAGATTGACCGGCAACTCGAGGATGACTCGAAAAAGTTCAAGAAGGAGTGCAAGATCCTTCTGCTGGGTACGTCTGCCGCCATCGACCCCCGCTGACATTAGGCTCTGGCGAGTCGGGCAAGTCGACTATTGTCAAGCAGATGAAGATTATCCACCAGAACGGTTACTCGAAGGATGAGCTGATGCAGTTCAAGGGCATCGTGTAGGTCTCGATGTTGTCAACGAGTACTAAATTTTCCAGCCACAAGAACGTTGTCGACTCGGCGCAGGCGCTCGTCATGGCCATGAGGAAACTCGGCGTCGACCCCGAGGACCCCACAAACCGCACACATGCCGACCGCATTCTCGAGTACAAGATCGAGGGCGACACTCCGGTCCCCGCCGACATCTTCCGCGCCGTGGAGGCGCTCTGGCATGACCCCATCATCCCTGTCGTAATGGACCGCTCGTCCGAGTTTTACCTCATGGACTCGGCCACCTACTTCTTCGCCAACATACGCCGCGTTGGTGCCCCCGACTATGTTCCGGACGAGGCCGACGTCCTCCGTGCACGAACAAAGACGACTGGTATCAGCGAAACTCGCTTCAACATGGGCCAGTTGAGCATCCACATGTTTGACGTCGGAGGCCAGCGTAGTGAACGCAAAAAGTGGATCCACTGTGAGTGTGCACACGCGGTGAATCGGTCAAACTGCCCTCGGGGCCCGAGAGGTGGCCATGGTCCCCACAACGGACCACCAGGCGTTGTTGGAATTAACGCCACGAGCCTCCCACCCACCTTGTATCCCTAGCATCATTTACTAACATCACTCTCAGGTTTCGAGGCGGTTACCTCAATCATCTTCTGTGTTGCCCTGTCCGAGTACGACCAGGTGCTTCTCGAGGAGAATGGGCAGAACCGCATGCAGGAGTCGCTCGTTCTGTTCGAGTCGGTCATCAACTCACGCTGGTTCTTGAGGACATCAGTCATCCTGTTCCTGAACAAGATTGACGTCTTCAAGCAGAAGCTGCCAAAGGTCCCACTCGTCAACTACTTCCCCGAGTACACTGGTGAGTCGGAGATGACGCCACTGTTGCTGACATGACCAGGTGGCGCCGACATCAACAAGGCCGCCAAGTACATTCTGTGGCGCTTCACACAGACGAACCGTGCTCGTCTTTCCGTGTACCCTCATCTCACACAGGCTACCGACACGTCGAACGTGAGTAGAAGAGTAGCATCAGTGGCTAACGACAGATCCGCCTCGTGTTCGCCGCAGTCAAGGAGACGATTCTGCAAAACGCGCTGCGCGATTCGGGCATCCTGTAAACGTCGCGTTCCTTTTCCTCCACTAGTTCCCTCTCTCACTCGTGCGCGCGGACAAACATTGGCTCCCGCTGTATCTGTTCCCTCTTCCCCTTTCCTTTCCTTCATCACCTTGCGCTTCAACCGCAACCACCGTCTCCACACAACCCTACTGTAGTGATCTCCACCCCACCCCAAACCATTATCATCCCTATCATCCCCTTTTAGTACGGGTAGTAGTAGTAGTAGTACCAGTAGTACATTTTACGCAGTCGGGGCCGCCAGCAACGACGACATACAACGACGACGACGACGACGCGAGCGACGCAACGACAACGGAGGCAAAGGACGCAGGTGGCGAGGCGGCGCACCCGACAGGGCCAGCCGAGCGCATGTGCGAGCGCAAGCATGAGACGTGACGCCGCAGGACGCACGTTCGGCGCTCACCACTGCGCTGAAACCACCATCATCACCACCTTTAGCGAGCGAGGACGTCCGCGAGCTGTAACGATGCGCAGCGTCTGATACACCACCTTATTGTCCGCCTAGGACATTCGGCATACCGGATACCGGCCAAATATCTATCGATGCTGCATGCATGCATGAGATTGCAGGGTTTATTTTTGGCGCTGGCAACAGTTGCAGAGCCGGTGAGCGGGGACGTGTGAGGGTGGGATCCAAGGCGTCTGGATCCTAGTGCCTGCTGACGGCTGACGGCGTCCAAGCATCGCGGGCAGCAGGAGCAGAGAAGGAGGGGCTGGACGGCGAGCAGCGGCGCAGCCTGAGACGTGGGTGCAACGGCGGGCGACGTACGGTGCGTGCAGCAGGACAGGGCAGTGGGCCGATGTCTGAGGTCGCTTCGAGGGGCGGACCATCGAAGCTTCTGGGTTCCTGGAGTCGATGGCTTCTGGGTTCTGGGCCCGACTGCGTCCTATCCTCACCCCCACGGCCATCGATAACAACAGCAGCAGCAGCAGCAGCAGCAGCAGCGGCAGGAACAGCAGCAGCGGCGAAGGCGCCTCGCGTCACGGCGCCGGCCCGGACCGGTGATGCCACGGGCAGACGCGCCGCGGTCCGGCCGTGCCGTGCATGACGTAATGAGGTTACCGTCTCCGAAGCCCCCGGCGCACAATATCGTGCCGCGCGCTGCGCCAGCGACTAGAGACATGGCGACAGACCCAGCCCCCACGAGCCTTCTTCCGCGCTGCATGACGTACGACATGCGTTGCGCGTCGCGGCCGGCTGTTCCTCGACGTGGCGGCTCGCCTCTATGTCATGGACGCAGCGGCGCGCCTGCTCCTGATCGCCGACCGTGCTAGTGCCTTGCTCCTGCCGCACATTCTGCACTGTACTCGTCCTGTCCAGGAGAGGAGTGAAAGCAGGTCGTTCGCGGGACGTGTATACAGCATGTGCAGTACGCTGCGCCGCACGAGATACCATGTGCGCTCGACCGCACGGTAACCCCGCATATTGGCGGCCGACCGCGGACGCTGCCTCAGCCATGGGCCAAAGCGCGGCGGGTATCGTGCTCCGGACGTGCATCGGCTGCACCTTTCACCTGGAGCTTGGACCTTTCCGCCGTGTAGGGACGTGCCGACCCACTTGGTCTAGACTGGGCTGGAAGTGGGTGGAAGCGTGGGGTCAATAATTTGGAAAACACTGCTGGTCGAGCTGCCACACACGCACCACACGCCATGCCGTGCCCCCGACTGGGACGGACACGCTCGTCTGTCCGCGTCCCCGCGTGGCTGCAGCAAACTTGTGGCACATTGTGGCCTTGTGGCCTGTGATCTGGATCCACGATGCCAGATCCATGGGGTCAGGAGAGATGGCCGGGCCAGCTGGGAGCTGGGAGCTGGGAACTGGAGTGACGAGGCGTCGTGGAACGCTCCATGTGGCGGAGAGTGGGTTCAGACCACATGACACTCCTATTTACGATTCACAATCCACGCTCCACGGTCCACCATGGCCACGACCGCCCGCGAGACTACGACGTGCCCGCCTTGTCCACACGTCCCACCAGTCCGCGTCCACCGGGCTGGCAGCCCGGGCCGTTCGGCACGTCGGCAGCTCGGCACGTTGTAACCACTGGCCTGGTACCTTTTATTGCCACCCAGGCGCAGAAGATTCACTGCTCATTTCCAGCTCATTAATAGCCTGTACATTTCCAGGTCGTCGTCGGCGGCTGGCTCAGCTGCGGCCCCCGTATTGCAGGAGCGGGACACAGTGGGCCGAGGCCGCCGCGCTCCTCTTGTTAAGAGCTCGTTCTCTTCAACATGGACCCGAGCCCCCCGGATGTGAACGGGCACAACAAGAAATGAGAGCAACGTCAGGCTGTCGGGCCTAAAGCTTCACTCCGGCAGTCACATCAACTTAGCAGTTATGCATGTACAGCAGGCTGTTCCTCACTAACTGACATGCGTGAAGAGTTCCTGTGCGGGGAGGCGGGGGTGGTGGCTGGGACACGCGGAACCTCCCGGCGTGTGGTAGCCGCCGGGAGACGCGTGGGTGGCGCTGGTCTGGAATAGTAGAGTGGGAGGGGACGAGGGATAGTGGGACTGATGTATTCATTCATGGCGGCCGGTCGCTCAGCACTGGTCAGGGCTCGGGGTGCAGCTGTGGCCAGAGGAAAGTTACCTGGTGGCGAGATCAAGGATAAAAAACAGTGGAGGCAAGAGGCTGCTCCTCGGCTGGGACTGAGCCGGCGAGGTGCGGATGGTCTCGAGGGCAGCTCGCGGCTGGCTCGATCCTGGCTCCCACTCCGGTTAGAGCGGGCTAGCTTGATTCCCGAAGAAACGTCTGTGTTGAGGGCAGGAAACCTGGCATCGCAACTTGAACCACGCTGCAGATGAGGCGTGGAGCTCCTGATCACTGGTAGGACACGAGCATCGGAACACACGAGATGACCGCGGCGGGCGGCGTTTTACTGTCAGCCGGAGGCGTTGAAAGTGGAGTGTGAGAGCTCCTGTGCGGGTTCAGACTTGGCTCTCATGACGTGCTGCAATACCGGTTCAGAAGCCACAGGTTCCTGGATGTCTTCAGTGAGGTGGGGAGAATCAAATTGCAAGCGGGTGGGAGTGGCAGCTGCTCTGCAGGTACATAATCAGCATCTGAAGACGGCTCTCCGGTTGGTGTGGCAGTTTCCACTGTGGCATAATGTGCCCACCACGAGTCGAAGCAGGGCGGTCACAACTGCTACCACAGAGCTCAGACTTTGCCCAAGCCGTCTCGCGCCAGCTGCGGGAATACGTCGCTCCCATTGATCAGCTCGAGTCGGACCTCGACCAGTCGCGCAAGCTCGTCGCCGAGCTCCGCCAGGAGGTCGCCTCGGCCGGCGCCAACAACCTCCAGCTCTCTTCCGACCTTCCCGCGTCGCGCTCCCGCGCTCCTGTGCTGACCAGCTCATCAAGGAGGACCCCATCGTGGCCCGCGCGCAAGAGAAAGGCATCAATCGCATTGTTACGGACCTCACAAAGTCGCTCGAACTCGAGCAGACCTAGCACAACGAGCTCGAGAAAGAGCTCGACGACATGGGAGGCGCAGATCACCACCGTTCCGGCCTTTATGCTCGGCAAGAGCAGGCCGTCCCCCTCCAACGGTCAGCCCGCTAGTGGCGGGAAGCGCACTCTCCCCGTCACCCACGCCGCAGTGACGCGTGCGCAGGCCAAGAGGTCAAGACAACTGCAGGGGCCATCAAGTCGTAGAGCTCCTTGTTGCGCCCAGGACCGTATTCTAAGGGCTAGTGATGCCCCACGACTTGATGATAATAGTTGACATGGATTGGTAGCTTTGGCAACGCATCGTTGCGTTACGCCGTCCCGGGCTCCCTCCTTGGCACTAGCAACCTGGGGTTAGTCTGGGCGACAGTGAGAGAGACAGTGCGAGAGAGGGCACGCGGTGCCAGCTCGACGAACAGGTTTTCCACAAGCATTACAGCAGTCGGCAGATGTGAACGCGAACACTCCTACCTGTTGTCCCCCCCACCATCGTTATGTGGCAGACGGCGAACATCTGGGGACAGGCTTTCTTGCCATTGCTGCTCCCATGTACTTTTGCTTCTCCCAGCCCATCATTGCCCGGCAGGTTGCCGGCCGATCGGCTGCCATATAGGCGAGACCTGCCTTTGAGGGCGGCTACTGTACCCCTCAGCCGCTGCCGCAATGGAAAGTGCCCACATGTGAGCTTCACCCTCACGCACTGACCCGAAGGCACTAACTGCGGCCCGACTACGTCCAGCAACGACGTGAGCCACCTCGGCTGTCGCTTTGCCTCTTGTTCCGTTTTCATCTGCGACATGGCTAGCGTGCGCCGCAGCGCGTCAACTGCCACCCTTCACAACCCGGGCCAATGGTGGGTCGGTACGCGCTGCTGGAATGACTTCTGTACCTCTGTACCTCTGGCGACAACCTCACGTGCTGCTAGCGGTCAAGCAAGATCCCGGCGGCGACGAACATGGTTGACTTTTCAAAGTCAAACTGGCCTTCGCCAGCGTCCGCCGCGGACTTGTTCAGCAGGCGGGGCTACCCGAATGGACACGCACCTCCAGCACATGCAGCAGCTGAGAGCCTGTGCCAGCGTCTCCAAGACTTCTCGCGGCAGCGGCAGCGCGACTATCATTTGGAGCGAGGGTGGGCAGTCAAGCCGGCGCCGGTGGCACAGCAGGATGGACTGCACGGAAGCGATCAGTCTGTCTGTTCCCAAGGTGTTCGCGGTCTTCATTGCCACGCAGGCGCCAACGAGCGCCAGTATGTAAAAGGCACGTTCGAAGCTTGATCCGGAACAACCAAACAGTGTACAAAAGAGTAGTCAAGAGTAACAAGGGCGCTTTGACACACGATTGCGCAACGCGCGCAATCGAGCACAGGACTCGGCGGACTCACGTGCTGTAGTCCACTTGGACTGGGCTGGGGATGAAGAAGAACACCGAAGCGGCGCCGAGGTGGCGTCAGCGCGTGGGAGGAGGCGCAGGGTGAACTTGAACTCTGGCGCGGCGGCGCAGGGTGTATAGCAACGCTGGCGCGTCGGGGCGTCGGTCTCAGCGAACAGCAACAGCCGTCAGCAACAGCCGTATGCAGGGGGGGAAAGTTCTAAAGTGGGTCCAGACACATGTGCATGCGGCGTGCAGAGAACGAGGTGAAAACAACCTACAGCGGGTAAAACGCTCAAAAGCAACCTCACAGCGTGCGCGCGGCTGTGGGATAACCAATCTGGCCGAGCTAGACGAGTCGCCGACTGACCAGTGAGAAGCGCACAGGGTTAGCGTCGGCGAGTAGCGTCGGCGAATATAGTCGGCCGCACTGTATGCGGCGAGGAAGACGGCCTCGGCGTGCGGAGCCGCAAGGAGCTGCAGAGTACGGTGCAGACACGGTGTGTCGCCGTGCCCCATTCTGTACTGCTCTCGGAGATATGACCTATTAACTGGGGCATGGACGTACGACAGCGCGGAGAGTCTTGGCATGGTTGCCCCGCAACCTGGCCAACTGTGCATCTCGGTTGCAGCAGCAGCAGGAACGCAGGTACGCCCGCCGGCTTTTACCCCAAGTACCCCGCCCCCACCCTCCCCCACCGCAACATTGGCTGGCAATTGGAATAACCATAACCCAGCACGCGTGCTCTCTCTTGTCTTGTCCTCTCGTGGTTTCCATACCACTCTGCCCAACTCCCCCCCACCCTTTCCCCCTCCATCTCATCTACAACCTACCATCTACAGCCCACGGATCCGTTAGTGGGTTCGATACGGCCAATTCCATCGGTCAACAAGGGCCCTCATCGCACGAGCACATTGCACGAGTACAAGCACGAGCACAACGGGTGTACCGCACCACCGGCACCACCGGCACGCTCGAGCACCTCCAGAGCACTGGAAACGCAGGACCATCGGAAGAGACACTCCTGCCTGCCTACCTGCGCACCAGCATCTGAGAAGCACCCCCCCCCCCTCCTCCTCCCCGTCATTGTCCCCGCCAGGGACGTAAGCCAACAACACAACTGCAAATACACACACCGACCATCCGCAGCGTCAATCAGGCGATCCATCCGGCGATCCCCACAGCCGAAAGCGAGGACACTTGGCAGCGCTGCTCACTACTTTCCGCATCTCCACACATCGTTTCGCTCTTTGTCGGCCCCGTTCGCCTCCCCCAGAGCCCGCCGCCGGCAGCGCATTACACAGTCAGGAGATTCGGCATTTCGCATCTCGTGGCTCGACTCTGAGACAGGATATACCTTCGGTGGCTGTGTGTGGGCGGACGGCACATCATCAAGCAAGCCCAGAAGCCAGCCTGTGTTCTCCCCTACCTGAGCCTCGCCTCTGCCCTCAAGCTCGACGCTGCTCTGTGCCCTCACGTCCCTCCTTTCCGCGCTCCGACCCCCCTCCCAGCCCCTCACCCTTCATTTCACCCCTCACCGCAAACACGCGACCGCCCTCTTCGTTCCCACCACACCCCATCTGCCGGCCTGCCCGCCGCCGCGAGCGCCCCGCGAACACTGTGGCCTGTTCTCTGTTTCGTTTTTTGGGTGCGTCTTTTTTTTTGCCTCCCAGCGCGACCTTGTTTTCGGTCTTCGTTTCCATTCTCCCAATTCCGTCGCCAGCCAGAACAAGCCCGCGCCCATCGCACCGCACCGCGCTACTTAGATTGCCGGCTCCCCCACCTGGACCCCCGATAACGTTGTTTTCCACCCTCATCCTCTCATCTCACACTCACAGCCGCACGCAGCTAGCTATCGCCGCACGACACCCGACCAGCTACGTGCTACCGGCACCTATCGTACATCTCAATCAAGTCCACCACCACCGGCGACCACACCAGCCCCTCACCGGCTGACATAGTCGCCGAGGCCACACACATCTCGGCCGCACCCACCTCGGCCGCGCCCGTCTAGGCTGGACGGCACCCACACACGACGCCGTCACCTGCATCCGGACGGTCTCAGCGTCAGGCCGTGGTTCTGATTGCGCTCGCGCAATAGCAGCGCCCCGTTCACGAACAGCGGCGCGTACACACCCATCCCAGCACGCGTTCGCTGGAAGGACAGAACGGACCGTATCCTGCGTTGGGTTTGGCTACGGCACCTGATCAACTCGCCGCCTGGCCTCTAACGAACTGTGGGAGTACTCGATGGATCGTGGGCGTGCGTCGGGACGGTGAGTAGAGACTCGTTCCCATCGATACCATCTCGGCCTTCCGGCCTCCTTCTGGAACACATCACGCAGCGACATGTTCGCCGCCTCCCCCATTCAACCCCCCACCACCCCACCTGGCGCACTGGCGCGCTTCCATTCCTTCTCATTCTCCGTTCACTCTCACTAACACTGCATAGCGAGTCGTCGTCATCGTCCGTTAGCCCTTCGGAGATCGCCTCCAAAGACCAGCGCGGGGGCCAGCTCCGCTGCGGCTTTCCTGGGTGTGGCAAGACATTTACACGAAAGGTGGGTACTTCCTTCTCGGCCTCATTGTCGCTCCTTGTTTCTATCCGTCCGCCCGACGCCCGCTCTGCTGCGTGTATCACAGTTCCTGCCAGGATTGTTTTGTCTGGCGTCTGCATAGCGTCGGCCCTTGGTCGGCCTTTGACTGCTCGTCTTCTCTATCCTGACGGTGGCCGTGCTCGAGGAGCACATGTTTTCATGGCGTTTCTCGAGTTTGACTCTCGGGTCGAGCAGCGTGCCGAGGGTGTCTGCCGATGCAGCTGGAGGCTTGAGGGGGGCGAAAGGAGGGAACAGACCCGGGTTGTCGAAGGCCGGTTGCTGCAACGATTCTTGATGGTGTGGTAGGACCCACTCTCCCGAATGGCCCGGGGTCCGCTGCCCCACATCTTGTCGTTGCGGCTCCAAGCGGCTCCAGACAGCGAAACGTCGTTCCCTAACTGGGTCCCCCAACTGCCCCACACGGTCCGCCTCGTCCCTGCCGGATGCAGGCTGGCAGCTGTGGCATTCATTCACCCATCCAAACCTGTCCAAGAGAACGCCATCCTCAGGCGAGACCCAACGAGATTGCCCCGTTTTCAGATCTTGCAGCTGACCTCTTCAGGATCACCTCATCCGCCATGCTGCGAACCGTGCGTATTCCACTACACCTGTAAACCCAAAAGCCAATCAAGCATTCCCGGTCGAGATCACCAAACCAGGGCCATGTCTTGGCCTTGCGATGGTAGGCCGCTTGTCGACGATGACGGGGTGGACAGGTTGACCGCCTTGGCTGATTGAGCTGACGTTAATTCCCGCTTTCTTGTCGCCGATGGATCCGACGCCGACCATTGCGTGCTGCCCACTGACCCATGCTTATGCCCGTGCTGCATGCCGCTGATGAACCATCGAACGCGCATCCATTCCTGCCGCCCCATTGCTTTCGACTTTGCGACGGTGCCACGGCCTCTTGTGATTGACGGATTGATTGTTTCGGACGTAACGTCGGCTTCGACCTGGGACTTTGGACAACAGATTCGCAACCAAACTACCATTGCTCGACATGCGGCAGGTCGTTCCAGCGTCTTGACCTGCTGCAGCGACACGAGCGGCGACAAATATGTGACGATGAGCGCTATCCGAAGCGACTCAAGACACAGGCAACAACCGATATCAGCGGAGGCGGTTCGGCCGCTCCTCCGCAGAGCGCCGGCGGTGCCCACCAGTCTCACCCGCACCAGTCACATCAACCGCACCAGGCGCACCAGCCTCAGGCTCTGCACGCTTCCGTCTCGCCGTCGTCAACAAACGGCACAACACAAAGCAGCAGGCTGTATTCGTCTCACCCGGTGCATTCATCAACGCATGACCAGGCATCTCATCACCAGCCACAGGCGCACCACGCGCAACAGGCACACCCTCAGAGCCACGCCCATGCGCATACCACGCCACCAATCGGACTCGGAGACTCATTCCACCGCGATGTCTTTCCCGTGATGGACCTGCAGATGATGGGGCACGCCCCCGGCGTCGTCGGCGTCACTCCCGGCACAGCTGCCTCGGCTGCTGCTGCTACTGCAACATCAGAGGCTCTGGACAGCGCGCCGATCGCCTTTGAGCAACAGGCCGATTTCGGCTTTGGGCTCTGGCCCCCCGATCCGTGGGAAGCGCTGCTTCAAGACACAATGGCACCGTCCTTTTGGGACGAGAGCACGGTCCCCGATACGCAAATTCCATGGAGTCTCGCGGGGCTCCTCGGGTCGAAGACTGGCACGAGGACACAGGAGAGCGCAGAACGACGCGGTGGCGGGGCCGAGAGTGTGGCGCCGTACAGTGGCACAGTTGGCCAGGGTTTGCTGCACCGCGTGATATCGAGTTGGCCCGTGAGTGTGACTCAGATGAGTGTGGCTGACCTATTGCAGGAACTTGCTCTATCAATGCAGGACTTTACCGACGCGATCGCATTGTACTGGTCCGAAGTCGCCCCATCGTTTCCGTTCATCCACCGCGGTACGTTTGACCTCGACACCGCGCCGACTGAGCTCATCGTCATGATGGCTGTCGTTGGCATGGTCCGTGGAAACGCACCGGGCGGGCGACGCGACTACCGCCGACTCGTACGCCGCGTTCGCGCACGGCTGGTGGAAGACCGGTTCGGACTCGAGCTCGAGCTCGCGACACTGCAGGCGTACACACTGTGTCACGTGTATGACGTTTGGCACGGCGACACCGAGACGCTGTTTATCGCGCAGTGCATGTGGCCTGTGGTCGTTGCCCACTCGCGCAAGCAAGGTATTGGTGTCAGCGGCGCTGTCCCTCCAGATGGCCACGGCGCTGCAGCGTGGTACGCCTGGGCCAAGGACGAGGAGCGGCGGCGTGCGGCGTACAGCATCCTTTTCATCGACACCCAAATCTCAAGCTTCTGGTCGCAGCACCCAAGCCGGCAACTTTCAATCTTTGCGCACAACATAAACCTTCCGTGCTCGCGCGCGCAGTGGGAGGCGCCGACAGCAGCCGACTGGCTGCGGGAACGCGAGCAGGACACGTCGATCCCCCAGACAGCACGCCGCGCACACCGTACGGGCTACCTCCCTGGTCTACACCCCGAATTTCAGGTCTCGATAGTGAGCGAGGGCTACTCGTCTGCAGTCCTCGCCGCCCTCGCTGCCGACGGCGCGCCACCCATCTCGGTCGATCTCGACAACTCACTCGGCGTCATGATGGTCCTCACCGGCCTCTGCGCGATCGCGTGGGACTGTCGCACCCGAGGCGGGATGGGGATCCGCTTTAGGGACGGTACGAAGCACTGGCGGAGTATCGTTCTCAACGCCGTGGTTTCTCTCCGTGCAGCGTTCGAGGTCGGCGTCCCGCAGAACTCGGTCTTTGTTGAGAGCCGTGACATCCGGGACCAGTTGGCGCTCAGCATCATCTCCATCCTCAGCGACATTCCGATGCTCCAGGTAGCAGCTGGCGCGACCAACATCTGCGGCGCGAGCAGTGAGTTGAGATCAACTCTTCGTTAACTGACCGCAGTCGGACCTAAGCAGTTTGCCGACTCGAAGCGTCGCCTCCGCCTCTGGGTCACGACACAGGACGCGTGGACGTGTCTGTGGCAGAGCGCACGATACCTGCGCGAGGCCATGTTTGCCGACTGGGGTCTGTACTCTCCCTGGGCTGTCTTCCTCACCACTGTGAGTTTCCCAGTCGAGCGCACCAACTGACTCCAGCTCGTTGTGTGGGCGTATTCCGCCGCGTCGACGCGCGAGGACCGCGCGGCATTCGCGCAGCCGGCCCACGATAACCCGCACACCTCGGCTCAGGCAGCTACGGCTCTGCTCGAGAGCATCTACACGTCCCCGACGCGCGTCGACTACCTAGATGCTGGCGTAGCTGACCTCGTCGCCACCGTCGCGAGCAAGCTCAAGCAGGGCCAGCCAATCGACCGCGACAATGCTGCCCTCCTCTGGCGCCTTGCCGGTCGTGGCAATCTCAATGTCGCGCAAGCGCACGTCGTGCCTGGCGGCGTCAGCACTACCACGCGTGGAAGGCCGCGGTAGTGAGTATCGATTAAACGCAACCTCGCGTCGGGTGGGGAAGTCCAAGTGGGGGAGGCGAGTCAATGGCGGCGCATCTCGCGGTGAGACAACATCGACATTGACGTACCGCGGCTTGTGAGATGGTGTGACAACGACGGAAATGGTGATGGAAATGGAAGTGGATGTGGATATTGGAGTGGATGTAGCAGTGAATAGGAGGATAACAGTGGAGGAGGTCATGGGAAGTGGAACGGAACAGTGGAGGTAATGCGGACGCTCGACGGAATGAGCAGCTTAAGAAGAGGGTAGCGTGTACTGCGAGGTCGAGGTCGACGTTGTACAGGCAATGCATGAAAGCTAGAAGAGTCTATGTGTGTAAAGTCGAGCCGAGCCGTCTTACCGACCGGCACCAACAGGTATCCCGGCGCTCGATATCGCTGGATACAGTGGTTGCCAGATACTATTATTGGTGTGGCGTGATGTCCTTTGCATATTTGCCGCTGTCGGGTCCGCCGCAGCAGGAGGAATTTTGTGTCGCCAAGCCGCCGAGCCCACTTCTCGGCATCAGAATCGGCTTGGGCATGAGGATTGTCCTCGTTGTCACTCGTCGTCACTGTCGCTATCGCTGTCGTGCGCCGCACCGCTCATGGCGCTCTCCCACGCCTGCGCAAAGTCGGCAAGCGTGCGGCCCTCGCTCATCTGGAGCATCTCGAGGGGCATCATGTTGGTGCTGAAGGTGGGTGCGGCGCGGGACGCGGCGGGGTGCGCGGCCGAGTCGACGACCTTGAGGACGGGAAGGCGGGCGGGTGCTGTTGTCTCCTCCGTAGTGGTCTCGACAGCGGCGTCAGCAGCGGTCTCCGTGGCGGGAGCGTCGGCGGCGGGAGTGGCCTCGGAGGCAGGGACCGGGGCGGCAGCAGCAGCCCGGCTCGCCTCGAGGAGGTCGCGCAGCTCCTCGTAGTCGAAAAGCAGCGGGTCGGTCGATTCGCGGTACGGCGCAAAGTCGATAATGCTGGGGCTCGAGTGCTCGCCCATGTACACGTCGAGGACGTCTACCATCAGCTAAATGCACTACGAATAGTGCAACTCACAGTCGCTTCCGCCCTCGTAGTGGTTCCGCACCTCGTCCTCCCAGAACGCACGCAGCGTGTCGACGAGCTTCTTCTGCGCGTCGGAAGTCTGGAGGTGGTCGTAAAAGTTCATGTCGCGCTGCGTGATACCTGGTGTCAGCTCAAAGCTCATTTATAGAGCATACCAATGAGAACGTTGTCGCGGACAAAGCAACGCATCTCGCGGGCGGGGTTGAGCTCCTCGAACTTCTTGAGGACGAGCTCGAGGCGCGCGCTGCCGAGCTTGGTATCCGCGTCGCTGCAGCCCTCGTACGCGAGCGCACCGAGACCGTGAGCTACAAAATCAGAGCTTTTCAGGAGCAGATACACGTCGCCGGGGGTTGTGCAGTGCAGCGGGCCGTGGCCTTGGGGGAGGAGGAAGGCGGCGTCCTACAGTCAGCTCATGGCGATCACCCAACAGTCCCAGCTCGTAACGGTAGAGTTGACCCAGCTGGGAGCACCACTCACGCGCGGGGCAGTCCAGTTCAGCTTCGGGAAGACAGCACCGTACTCCTTGATAGCAGCGCGGATGGCAGCGTTTAGTTTCGGCAGGCGGTAGACCGGTGCGTCGGGGTTAGGCTGTGCCGAGGGGCTTTGGTCAGCTATCGCCGCATTCTGGGGAGCTCACTCGCTGCCCTCCGGGAGGAAGATGGACTCAGAATCAAGCCACTGATGTCAGATAATTTGTCACTCAGGTATCTCACCTGGAGGAACGCGTCGCGCTCGCCGAGTTCTGCAATATCGATGATGGTGGCCGGAGCGGTCACGTCCTCGAAGAGCTCGTGCCACGACGACGTGCGGGCAGCGTCGACCTGGTCGGTGGTGAGCGGGGGAAAGACCGGAAGAGCGGTCGCTGGGGGAACGGGGACTGGCATGTTGGTAGTGACGATGAGGAGGGGCAAAGAGGTGACGATTGAGACGCGTCTTGTCGATGTCTGCCGTTCATGAGCAATTGGAACGTTCCAGTTGACATCTTTGGGTGGCAAGGGGTGGAGGTGAGCCTGATAACCATGCCATGTGGTATTGGCATGGCCCTCTAATGTCAGGCTGACACATCCGAGCGGAACCCTCCACCAGCCAGAATTTCAGTCCACCCCTCGACACTTGCCATCCTGTCAACAACAACAACCACAACCACACCCAAAAATGTCGTCGTTCAGCCCCCACGACCACCTCGTCAAGCAGGGATGGAAGGGAAAAGGAACAGGTGAGTACTTGGGAAGTTTGAAAGGCTCTCTGTCCAGGAGACATGCCTTTTTTGCTTCCTACTCGCTGTGGGCACCACTGACAACACTAGCTTTCAAGAACGGACATGCGACCCGCCCCATCCCCGTCGTGCAGAAGAAGACAATGAGCGGTATCGGAAAGGACCGCGATGAGGCGATCCCCTTTTGGGACCAGTGAGTCGTGCACAGAACTGAGGACACTGTCGCTCTGAGCTCACACGACAGCATCTTCGCGTCCACTGCGGCGTCTATCGCCTCATCCGCATCTGGAACCTCGACCCCCAAGCCTGAGGCGAAGAAGGTCCCAACTATGTCGATTGCGGCCCGCTCGGGCAAGGAGATTGCCAAGCGCAAGCTTTACTCTGGCTTTTTCCGCGGCACCAGCCTGAGTGCCGAGCACACCCCGCGCGGCACCGACGACGAGGGCGAGGACAGCGAACCGGCCTCTGGAGAATCGTCTTCTTCGGCATCTGCATCTGCATCCGCATCATCGTCGGCGGCGGGTACCCCCGCCGCTACCGCGTTCTCGACCCCGATCTCCGCCAGTGGACTCCGGCAAGCGATCACCGCGGCCGATCTCGCGGACATGGCGGCGGCCAAGGCGCATAAGGACCGCAGCAAGAAGAAGGACGGCAAGGAGAGCAAGGAGGAGAAGCACGCGCGGAAAACGGCCAAGCGAGCCGAGAAGGAGAAGAAGGAGCTCGCCAAGGTGGAGAAGGCGGCCCGTCGTGCCGAAAAGGAGGCGAAGCGCGCTCTCCGGGCCGAGAAGAAGGGTAGCAAGGTGGATGGCGACGGGGATGTTGCCATGAACGGCGAGATCAAGGAGAAGAAGAGCAAGAAGGACAAGAAGGACCAGAAGGTCAAGGTCAAGGAGAGCAGCGAGGACAAGGAGAAGCGGAGGGCGGAGAAGAAGGCCAAGAAGACGGCCAAGGAGAGCTCGTAGGAGCGGGGTGCGACCTCGCCTAGATTTACGCTTTGTTCTATCATAACCTGCATATAGAGATACCATGCCATATTGTGTTGCTAGCTGCCGGCGCTCTACTCTGGGAGACCAGGTGGTGCATGCGCTGCCACACGCCACACCACGCGCAATGCACGCAAGCGCCCATGTCCGCGGTCGGCTCGCGCGCACGCGGGTAAGTGGCCGAAGTCCCTGCATCACCGCACAGGAGAGGAGTAGAGCAGGACCCAGGCTGCTGTGCACAGGATGGGGAAGATGGCGTTGGTGGCGTCAGCGACAAGAAGCGCGCACGCGCAGAGTACCGCGGTTCCCTCAGCCCCATCCATGGGCATGGGTGGTGCTCGGGGGAGGTGCATGCATGCACTGGGCGGAGACGGGGAGGCACCTGATGCATCAGCAGCGAAGCACGAAGCAGCAGCGTGCGGGGCCATTAATGGCGCTGCCGTAAACGAGCACAAGGAACAGGACGGGCCGAGGGGCCGTAGAGCCCGCCCAGCCTGGCTGGCCTGGCTGGGGTGGGACAACGTGGGGTAATGGTCCATAGTACGTATTCGTCCACCACTGCTCTGCTGTCTTTAGTCGTGCCCACCACCACCACCCCAACAGTGCTCCCCTCTCGCCAACGCATTCATTCATCGCCCTCATCGCTATCGCATACATCCCCCTCCTCCCCGCCCTGCCCCTCCCCACCCCTCCCCTCGACACCGAGACTTTGCCGGCAGAGAGGGCAAACGACCAAACAGCGGACCCCCACTGCACCCCCGGACTCTGGACTCGGGCTTCTCACTCGCCCGCCCTCGTCATCCCCCTCTCGTGATCCGTCAGAATCCTTAGACATTATCAACAGCATCATTCTTCATATCCACTGCTACATCGCGCCCCGATCTCGACGCGCCCACACCACTACACATCCCTGCGCCCGCACCTGCACCTGCACAACTCCACACTCACGCGTGGCAGGCTCCTCCAACCATGACCGCAACGCAGCAGAACAAGCGGCGCGTCTCCTACGTTATCCCTGCCCCAGAAGGCTACACTCCCCCATGGCTCGACCTCCCGGCTTTCGGCACGGCGACCGACTCGCGCCCGTCGCCGCTGCTCGCCCCCAAGGCCGTGCAAACAAACGGCACAACAGCCTCGACACCCACATCGCAGTTTGCCAGCCGAAACCCCTTCGCGGCGCAAGCCGCAGCCGCAAGTGGGCTGACGCTCGGCCCTGCCGCCGACATTGATGGGCCCTCGTTTTCCCCTCAGCACCCGCGGCACCGTCTTGGAGTCAGCGGGCTCGCGCTCGACACCACCACCGTCCTTGATGGCGAAGACTCTCCTGGCGGCATTCTGTACACCGGCGGCCGTGATGGTCTCGTCGCCAGCTGGGAGCTCCATGTGCCGCACACCAGGCGGCGCGGACGCTGCTACCGCCCTGTTGCTGGAAGGGGTACTGGCACGCGTGTGCGCTGGGAGCGCATTGGAGACGGTGGCGCAGATTGGGACGGCGACGAGGACGACAATGACTCGCTCGGCAGCACTGACTCGGACGACGATGACTTTCACAGCCCGCCGGCGCTGGACACAAACGGAAGCGGCGGCAAGCAGCGCCGCCAGTTGCCATTTGAGAACCGCTGGGAGGTCGACAAGGAGGCTGTTGCACGTCAGGTAGGTTTAGATACGCGAGGTGTACTGACTGCAGCCGCCGCCAGCGACAATCTTCCGCGAGTCGGTGCAGACGCATACGGACTGGGTCAACGCCATGGTGCTGTGCAACATGAACCAAACTGTTATCACCGCGAGCTCTGACCGCACGATCCGTGCGTGGTCGCCGCATGCAGACGAAGCCGAGCTCGCCGTTCCTGCGCTCATTGGTCATCATACCGATTATATCCGCTCCCTTGCGTTCGCCAAGCAGGCCGGTGTGCTCTTCTCAGGCGCCCTCGACCGCGATATCTCCGTCTGGGACATTAACGAACCTCGACCCAACAACCCCGTCCTCAAGGTCCGCTTGAGCGACATTGCCGATCACGGCGGCATTGGATTCGAGGGCGAGTGGGGCAGTATCTACGCCCTGGGGGTCGGTGAGTGACATGAATCGGGCCGTGGTGCGGCTGGGGCATCTACGGCTGCGCCTTCGTGCCGTGGCAAACACCATGTTGGAATGCTTTTGACACACAGACCCTCTGGGACAAATACTCGCCGCGGGCACGCCCGAGCGCGTCGTGCGTCTTTGGGACCCCCGCGCTGGCGACCGCAGCGTCACGAAGCTTGTCGGCCACACAGAATGCGTCCGCAGCATCCTCGTCAGCGATGATGGACGGTACATGCTCACTGGCTCATCGGACACGACTGTCAAGTGAGTTTGCTCGCGAAGCAAGCAACTGACATCAGACTCTGGTCCGTCGGCGAACACCGCTGCCTGCACACGTTCAACCACCACACTTCGTCGGTGTGGGCGCTGCATTCGAACCACCCGAATCTCGAGCGTTTCTACTCTGGCTCGCGCGATGGACACCTCTGCGTCGTGGATGTCGAGCAGTGCGGCGACATTTCCGAGGGCGAGTGTGTCGTGCTTGCGCGTGAGGGCGACGGCCAGCGGCCCGGACACTTCGAGTCCAAGACCGGTGACGAGGCGATCCGGTCTATCGTGTCGATGGACGACGAGTACGTGTGGACCGCGACGTCGAGCTCGGACGTGCGCCGCTGGCGCGACGTCGGCAGGCGTGTCTGCCGCATGGACATGGACCTCGATGGCGCATCGTATGGCGATGATGTGGACCACGAGGCAGCGCAACCGCTTGTCCAGGCGCGTGGCAGCGTGAGCGAGCACCCGGCCGGCATTATCGACAATGCCGTGCCGCTACGAAACAAGCAGCTCGTGCTCGAGGACGACGAGCTTACCCGCGTCGAGTCGCGCGACTCGCGTACAATCACATTCGCGCCTGATCCCAAGCTCGAGAACGGTGCTGCTGCTTCTCCTCCCACATCCCCGCCTGGCCAGGGTCTCCCATCTGATGTGCGCGACCGCCTCACCGTGCAAGGCTACCGCCGGCCTACTGGCGCGTCGGTCAACTCTGCCGTGTCCGAGGCGTCGCAGCCGGAGGAGTTTGCGCTCAACGGTATCCCGTACGACTCGCTCGTGTCGCTCGGCCAACTCGACTCACCGTACTCGTTTGGCTTTCCTGGTGCCGCTCACTCCACCGCGTCATTGTCATCGGCCCAGCACGGAAAGACTGAGGAGCATGAGACCGCGGCCACGGAACGCAATGTCAATCCAGCAACTGCCGCGCGCCGCGCTTACGAGGACCGCGATGTTGCATCCGAGGCCAAGCCGTTCAGGAAGCTCCCTGATGCGGTCATTGCCGGTAGCCCCGGTCTCATCCGCTCGCTCGTGCTCAACGACCGCATGCACGTGCTCACGCTCAACACTTCTGGCGAAGTTGCCGTCTGGCACCTGATCCAGGGCATCTGTCTGGGTCGGTTCGCGTACAAGGACGTTGCCGAGGCACTCGAACTCGAGCGCGGCGTCGCAGACGCGCAGACCGAGATCAAGATGCACCCGCAAGAGGTACTCGAGCTCGTCCAGCGGCGCATCGAGGGCAAGAACTGTGTGCTGCCGTGGTGCCAGGTCGACACCAAGGTCGGCCAGATCACCGTGCACCTCGAAGGCGACCGCGTGTTTGCTGCTGAGATTCTGAGCGAGGAGGTCGGCGTGGATGTGTGCACACCTGAGGACGGCCGTCCGCTGAACATTGGCAAGGTCGTGCTGGGCAACCTGTTCCACGGCCTGATCAAGGCGGAAGAAGTCGAGATCAATTCTACGTTCTCGGCTTCGCCAACGACACAGTCGAGCTCGCTTCCGAGCATCTCGCGCTCGCCAGCACCCACCCACATTGCCATCACGCCCGCGATCTCGTCCCCGCGCCACCGCCAGCGTGCGCTCTCCAGCACATCTCTCAGCGGTAGCGGTGGCATGACGCCCTCGATCAACATTGCCGGCCTCGCGACACGCGCATCTCGCGCTGCCATCCGTCCCGAAGCGCCCTTCGGTCAAAGCGCCCCGGCGGCCTCTGGATGGCTCACCCCGGGTAGCATGCGCCCTATCGGCGCTAGTTCCGGCACGCCCAAGTCGTCCGGCGACGTGGCCGTCGCGCGTGACTACTTTTCCGTTCGCAAGCCCGAGACGCCGCCGGCAGCCACCCCACCTACGCCTGCCGAAAGCGATAAGGACAAGAAGAAGGACAGCGGTCTGTTGAGCAAGAAGTTCAAGGCGTTCGGAAAGAAGAAGAATGCCGAGCCGCAGATGACGACCGTTGTCGAGTCCAAGCTCGAGGAGACGCCGCCGCCGAACTCTGATGGCCTCTCAGACCGCGACCGCAACCAACTTCTCTTCCTGGACGCGCTGCGTTCGCGCACGTTTGCGCCGCCGCCGTCGTGTGACGTGCCGGCTGTCGCGATCCCGGCCTCCACAGCAGTTATCATCTCGGAGCAGAGCCAGGCGGACGGCGCGTACTTTGTCACGTACCGCTCGCAGGTGTCGTCGACTGAGCGTGACATGGAGCCGCTCGAGATGAACTCGCCGTTCTGGCTGCTCAACTTTTTGTTCAACAACTCGACGCCAGAGGAGCGCAAGCCGCCAAAGATCCCCCTCATTCTGTGTCCCGCGGGAGAGCCCGCCACCTCGCCGAAGGCGTGAGTACAACGGAAGCAGCGGGCCGTGGCCCCAACGAATGTACACAGGCGATGAATGCTGACACTACAGGCTCAAGGTCCAGGCGTCGCGCACCGCGCGCGTCCGTGGCGTGCTTGAGCACCTCCAGACGACACTCGCGCGCGAGGAGGGCCGCGAGCGCGGCATGTCGGACGCGAGCAACCTCTCGGGCGTCAGTGGCGTGCTGGACGCGCCCCGCCGCGCCCCCGAGGACACGATGGAGCTGCTCTGCGGCAACACGGTCGCGGATCCGAACATGAAGGTCGCGACGCTCAAGCACTACTACTGGCGTGGCGGCGTGGATATGGTGCTGCAGTGGCGGGTGAAGAATGCCTAGGCGGTGAGGGTGGGAGCGAACAGAGGACGAGACGAGGCCGCGGAGAGAGGAGGGGGAAGGAGAGGGGAAGGGGAAGGGAGAGGGTTGTAGGGGAGACAGTGTTACCGACGAATCTGTCTTGTTCAGGAGCTTGTAGATGCCAAAAACGACCTGCAATCTATCATTGCTTGTAAATGGGACCTGCAGCTTGAACACACCATGAGGAGACCCAATCTCAGTCTGTTAAACTATCTCCTTGTTCCCTTCGACACTCTTTTTGACTCCCTCCTAGACCTACCTACACATCTACTGACGTACTGAAACAGAGTGAGACCGAGACCGGAAATCGACCTGCTTTTTTTGGATGGACCACTCTCTGGGGGCGCGGTTGTTCTGGAAGAATAATCGACACCGAGAGGTGCAACGGTGCGCCCAAAGTCGTAGAGACTCTGCCAGAACGCAAGCTACAGTGGGCATGTTCCAATGGGCGTAACTGCAACACGACCCTGGATATCCCCCGCAAAGACGCGGAGGAAGTAGTATGATCTTACTGAGCTAGAACGCGAGGCGGAATGGCACCTCGCACACGAGTGCCACCGCACGCGACAATGCCCGCCAGCTTTCGCATCCTCCTCATCCTCCTCAGACGCCTTGAACTGACAGGGAATCGGTCCCCCAGAGGCGCTGACAAGCTGTTTTACGCTTATCCATAACACCGCGATTTCAATCCACGTCTCAAGCCCGCAGACGAGAAAGTTTCAGCTCACTCAAAGTTATGCACAATGTCTGCCACATCTCCCAACAATGACCCGAACATGACCACATAGGAGCTCATCAGAAACCTCCGCCAGAAGATCACCTCCCTCCTGGGCACCAACCGCGCCCAACTCGCAAGAGGCTGTGATCTCCATTTCCACCGTATCCGCGCCACTTTTAACCACCCCTCGACGGCTTCCACGCCTCACGTCCCCAGCCACACGCAACCGCCCTGCATGCAGCCGTCCCGGACAAGTTGCGTCCCCGGCCCGACCTGACCCCCCTGCGTACCGCACTCACAACTCCCCCACTGCCTTTCACCTCGGCTCGCCTCACCCCCGCCTCTGTGTCCAACCCTGGCTGGTCATCCCCTGGACTCGGCACTGACACGGCAGCCCGTGGAGATCTCCACTCTTTATCCAGCCCAGTTCCCTCTACCTCCGCCCGTTACCAGGCCTCACCTGAAGCCTGGTGGCGATCGCCGCTGTGGTCGCCTAGGGCGCCGTGGCCCACGGCGGCACGCTATAACGAGGACAACTACGACCCCAACCCCTCTCGCAGACCTACGGACCTGGTCCCTGAACATGTGTAACAGACGAGTGCTCTTCGACTCTCTGTGCTCTTCGTGGCGATTCACATAAAAACCAGAGCAGAGGCCGCAGCCCAATGCATTCTGTTCTATAGGTCCCTCACGCAAACATTCTGGACGAGGCGATAACCAAGTTTGCAACGCAGTGCGCTGCATTTCCCCGCAACGCAACGAACGTCGATCGGCCTCGTACCGGAGAGCGCGGTGCAACTACATGTGTCAGCTGCAACCCCGATATACACTCACTCTTGTCCGCGAGGCGCCGTGTCGTTTCCTATTGTGCGGCCCACGCAGCCGCCACACGATTCTGCCGTCAGCTCTGGTTTTCTGAAAATAGCACTTGCCAAGTTCCGAGCTGACGTCGATACACTCGAACTCGTCCGCATCGCCACAGGCGGTCATGCCCCTCGGACACAGCGTGGACGGAGTGGCGGGCCGGGCCCGAGCGGCGCGGCGGACGACGGCTGATGCCAACGGTGTCTGGTTACGCCGAAATGCATACGGCACCGTGCTGCCGGCCTCACAAACTCCTCTGCTGAAGGTGATGAACGCTGTGACGCAGAGGCACTCCGCAGTCGAATACGTGTACAGCGCCATCTGGTAGGGCAGGGGGAGACACGTTTTCATGCAGTCGACAGGTGAAGAGACTGTGAATTTCTTCTGTCGGTACCCCAGTTCGCTTGCGTGATGCAGCCAAAGAAGTTGTAGGACTCGGTCACGCGGTACGTCTGTCGTTAGTGGTTGGCATTCGAAGATGGTCGCCACTTACTCCATAGTTGGTGCCACAGACTGCACCGACTCCGGTGCCTGCGACCAGGTCGGTAACCACTGTTGCTGTGGAGGTGCAATAACAGCTTTTATCTGTTGATCTCCATACCATGAAGCTGCTCGTTCCGCAGATTGTCTGTGTGTTAGTTGGATTCTTACCTTCTGACTCACTCCGCATGCCTTGGCATCCGTGGTTGTTCCCTTGCTGACGGCGTCGGGGGGGGAGCGTCGTCACGCACCCGGTGAACGTGATATCTTGAACAACCTGGGCAGACGCGAGGCCCAAAAGGGCCAGAATGAAGATGAGCATGTTGACGATGTTGAACACAGGTTTGTTCTTGCAGATGTACTCGACGGTCTGTTCATGCTCTTTTTGCATCGCTCCACGAGAGTATGGCCACACCCATTGCTCACTTGGATCCTCTGCACCTGATCGTTTTTGTGGGCACTACGATAAATGGTCGGGGGACTGAATGCGCAGCGTAAGTCACAGGGTGCAGACACCATTTGTTTGTTCTGTTGTGTGCGGGCAAGGTTGTGTCCTCTACCTAAATACGTGCAGAGGACTGGCTCTGGGCCCGGTTATTATCGTACATAAAAGAGGAAATACGGCTTGTTGTCCACAAGCAATGTGGTTGTCGCGGCAACGTTGCTAAGTGATTCAGCGCCGTCCTGGTGCCACCGAGATGGAGCCACAGGGAAGCGTCCATTGAATCTCTCGGTGTCTAAATGCCTTAATCATAGCACCTGGGTCCACCACCCCTTGCCCAACAACTGCAGGTTCATCCTGCCCCTCTGATCCTGTCCTCCATACTGAATACGCTCCCTGGCACGCTTGAACCCGGGATGCTCGCGCTTACTGCGGATCCAGTTCTCACAGTCGCCGCGGCAGGCAGGACAGGGGTGGCGCTCGCCCTCCGGCCAATCCGGCCAATGACTAACAGGATCTCGGTCATCATATCTGCGGCTGTTCCTACCGCCGGCATTGCTCAACAATTGACGTACTCCCCTTCTCCAATACACCCCCGAGGAGACGAGGCTCTCTGCTGTTTGCCCCCACATCATTTTCTCTCACGCAGGTTGTGCTCTGGGCGGCCTCGCTGGGTCGGGGACAGCACGCCGCGGGGTGCGGCGGTGGGCTGCGACTGGTGCAAGGACGGGCTGCCGGTGCCCAGACTCCGCCTGCGAGGGCGCTGTGGCCCTAGCGGCAGATGGTTGCTCCAGAAGGAACCCACTCCAGTGTTAACCTGCCCAGTCAATGTCCGCTTCACCGGATACTCTCTCCAGCTTATGTGGTCAGTTATCCTCCCTGGCTGGCTAGTTGGTAGCTGTTGGGTGGCATGAGGCAGCCGCTAGGCAGCGCAGCTACTCCCATGCCAGCTCAGCGCCAGTTTCTTGTCCTTGTTCAGTTTCCCATACATGAGCTGTTCATAACATCATCACAAGATCTTGCGTCTGGCACTTTGCTTGCTCTGGAGGGAGGAGTAGGCAAGGGACAGTGACAGGCCCGTGCGCACGAGCACAGCAGCCGAGAACGAACACAGGCACGCGCTTGCCTATCTCTCGCTGCCCAGCACCCTCCATTCGTCTCCACTTGTCGTCTTCCCCGCCGCCTTTCTTCTCACTCCACACGGTGTGCTCCGTTGCGCTGGTGTAGGTTGGCGGAGCCCCAGACTGTGACCACCGGTTTGCGGTGTGTGGTCCTCCAGGTCCCCACGTCTAAGACGCCGAGGCTCGCTTTCGATGTCCACTCGTCGCCAACGGCGCGGGCCGTCGTAACAGCAGCAGTCGCAGCGGGAAGAAGCAAGAGCGGCGGGACACGAGCATGTGTGCCCCCGCCCACGGCTTGTCCGCGCCAGCGCACCGCCAACCGCCGCCACCGTGACCGTAACGGCCGGTGAGACGCTGGCTGATGGGCTGATGTCATGCCACCTGTGCCGTGCCACATTGCCGGGCACGATCGCCCGCCGATCTGCGGCGGGTGTTTTGGTTTTTTGGCTCGTCCCGGTCGAATCTCCCAAGCCACATCTGACGCCGCGCCGCGTCACATATCTCATCGCACATCACGTAGCATTGCATCGCACAGTCTGTATTCTGTGTCTCGTCCGTCCGCATGTCCGCGCGCTTCTAGTCCGTCGGTCCTGCCGACGGATACTCGAGCAGCTGTGCGCAGCGAGGACACGGGCCGCGCAGTGCGAGACGACGCAGGTGCCGTTGTCCGAGCGCCAACAGGATACGGTGCGAGCGAGCAAGTGGAGGTCAATGTCAGCGAGGTGCGGACTGATGCCAAGGCGGACAGGGCACCAACGTTTGTGACAGTGCAGTCCAAGGCCACAAGCTGACATCTGCTCTGCAGAGCAGATGGACAGATGGAGCAGCAGCAACAGCAACGGCAGTACGAAGCCGGCCTTATCGCGCGCACGTGTTAGGCTCTCCCACTTGCAGCTTGCCCGCTTGCTGCTGGCTTGCTTTTACTTTTAGGCGAGCCTGGCTTTCCTGCCGCTGGGCGCGCTGGGCGGGGGCCGCAGACGGGCGGGACGGATAAAAATTATGTGCAAAAAAAAGGCACAGTCAAAAGTGGGAGCGGTGGGGACTTGTCGGAGAATCTCATTCGCTGCGGGATTGCACCATTCACTGGCCAACAGCAGAGTCACACTCCTGGTCATCGCTCGCAAACGTCACTGCTCCTGCTCTGCTTCTCGGCTGCTCTCTGCGACTCGCTCCACTTTACTGCGGCGCACGCAGCTCAGTGTGGCTCGGGGATCTAGAAAGACATGTGCATGCACACCGCTGAGACTACACGGCGGGTCTAGTTTACTTGGGAGCGGCAGCGATCTCGACACCGCCCTTGGCGTTGAGGAGCTTCTTGATGTCGCCGTAGATAACTTGTCCAATGTTAGCGCGCGTTCTGCAGAGTCCCCGAGGGGTATGAAGGACAACTTACGGAACTGGCCGGCAGTGAGGGTACCGATCATGACGAGACGGGCGGACATGCCGGTGAAGAGACCCTTGACACCGAGCTGCTTGGCCATCTCGACGAGGCGCGAGGTGGTCGACTGGCCGGGGGCACCCTTGGTCTTGTTGATCTTCGAGAGGAGGGTGTCGGCGGGCTGCGAGATGACGGCAGCGGCCATACCGGCGATGAGACCGGAAGAGAGGTTAAGGAGGGTGGTCTCGCCCGAGGTGAGGTTCTCCTTGGTCTTGCCAGTGGCGTGGAGGATCTTCTCAACGGCAACCTCGTAGACGGCGAACTTGGCCATGGTGTAGGGGACCTGCTTGAAGAGGATAGGGCCGAAACCGGCGTAGAAGGCACCGGCACCCTCCTCACGGAGGATACGGAGGAAGCCCGAGGTGAGGCCAGTGGCGAACGAGGGCTGCGAGACGAGACGGATACGGGTGGCCTCGAGGGGGCAGAGGACAATGTCGGCGAAGAACTCGGCGATACCCGAGGCACCGAGGTAGATGGCCTGACGGTGCTGGGTAGCGGTCTCGACACCGAGGGTCTCGATGGCGGTCTTCTTCCAGAACTCGTAACCACCGAACTTGAAGGCACCCTGGAGGGCGTAGCCGACAACGGTGGGGCCGAGACCGGTGAGGAGCGCACCAGCACCCTCCTTGGAGACAACCTGACGGAAAGCGTTGATCATACCCTGCTGGTTAGCGATAGACTGTGGGAGCGGGGTGCAGCGAGGAAGGGTCCGGAGTGACTGCCTCGGACTGGCTCAATGCCTGCCCTCGGACATGCGCCTCGGTCTGCCATCTCCCCGAGATGCCGCTTCTTACACACCTTGTTGTAAACCTCGGGCTCAAGCTGGATGCGGGTCTTGACGACATCGACGGGGGTGAGGGCACCGTGGGTGATGGCGCAGCCAAGAGCACCGGCAAGGGCGAAGCTGGTCTGTCAGTCATGGACGGCAAGGTGTCGCCGGGCGGTGAGGGAGTTTTTTTTTTTTCTCCCTCTTCTTTTTTTTCTTCTACTCACCGGGCGTAGAGGTCAGCACCGGTGGGGGCGGCCTTCTCGTTGGCCGAGGGGGCGACGAACTTGCCGGGGACGAGGAGGGGGTTGGCGCGGTACATTGTTAGGATGTTTTTGGGGAGAGTGGTGGGGGATGGAGAGAAGAGAAGTGATGAGGAGGAAGGTAGTTGTAATAGGCAGCGGGCGGGCAGGCAGGCGGCACTGGGCAGGCAAAGGGTCCTCTGGGCTGGGGGCTCTACTACGCGGCGCGATAAAAAAGTGACCCCTTTCCTCCCCCTCCGCACCCTGCCCCTGGAACACTTGGGCTGGCTCGCTCGCTCTGGCTCGTACTCCGGCCCACTCCGGCAGCAACACGCTGCCTTCCCTCCGTGCCCCCCCCCCCCCGCCCCGCCCCGCGGCGATAACTCCGAAAAACACCGCGGTTGGCTTGTAGGGGGGTAATTAGAGTTGATTAGCATTGTGAGCTGTAATCAAGGCTGTTTTTCTAATCACCCCCCATTAACCCCACCCCACACTCATGCTCCTCCCGGCGGCTGTTGGAGAGTCTCCGGCTCTCGTCCCTGACACCCACGATGATGATGCTGATGATGCTGATGCGCTGGCTGTTTCTGCAGCAGCTGTTGCTGCTCTCACTCCCGTGCATGCAGCTGTACCCGTACCCTGCAGACGACGACGAGCATGCATGAGTCTCCAGTGACTGACTAGCCAGAAGCAATGGATCACGGCAAGCTGTGGCATGGCATGTGGCCCCCCTTCCCGGACCGGGTGCCCGAAGGCGCCGATACCGCCTACCAACGCCAATGGCCAATGGGCCACGCTTTGCCGTGCCGCGCCGTGCCGGGCCATCACCACCACAAGAGTGGATCCCTTCAAGACACGGGCTGCCCGTCCACAAGAGCGACGACAAGCACAACAACGACAGCATCAAAGCAACCCGTTCCGCGGTGATTGCCAAGCATTACTAGTATAGCTACAGCTGTTGATGAAATGGCCTCTGGCATCAAGAACAACATGACAAGACTTGCATTGCATTCATTGCTAGCAACTGCGGGTCGATCCGGAGCAAGAAGGTGGAAGGAGGGCGATAAGGTTGGTTGGAATTCAATCCCGCCACCGGCCGGACGTGTCCCCACCCACCCCCCAGAGCCAGTCCTCTCCGGCAGCCACCACCGCCCCGCCCAGCCAAACAGAGACTGAGATGCCGAGATGAGGACCAGCAACTAACTACACATAGAGGTGACTGCCTCCAGATCTCTCTGCATTGCATGGTACTACCTCGACCTCGTTGCTCTCCAACACTCCACAAGCACACACATCACGGCATGCAACCTCGACCGGGGTCCCCGCACTGCCCATCCCCGCCGCCACCGCGTCAGAGAGGCATGAAACGAGCCGTATCCCATCCCCAGGCATGCTCTCCAACTAATGAATGTTGCGACTTGTGCTTTTGCACCATTCACCACCATCACTGACACTACTAACTCTATCGCCGGATGTGGGGCAGAATACGCGGCTCGTCGGCAGCAGGCTACGAGCCCCTCCCGACCGGCACCGGCGGTAAGCCGTCCCACTGTTCCCGAGCTCTGACACCCCAGCGCCCGACGCGCCAATACCGACGCCGAACGACACGCGAGAGGACCCACACACACCACATTCTTACCATACCTCGGGCCACCACGCGCCGACAGCTGCCCAAGCAGCCACCTTGCGCCGCATCCCCGGCAACGTGCCTGCCGTCGCGTACTCGCTCGCGCTCGTCGAGCTCGCTGAGCGGGCTAGTTATTACGGCGTCGGCGGCGTGTTCACCAACTTTATTCAGCGCCCGTTGCCACCAGGAAGTACGACCGGCGCACCGGTGGGGCCGCAGGATACGGCCGGCGCGCTTGGCATGGGCATCCGCGTCGCGGCAGGCCTCAGCACGCTGTTCACGATCATGGCATTTACTACGCCTCTGGTGAGCTGATCGTCATAGTCAGACGACTAACGGACAGGCGGGCGGCGCTCTTGCAGACCTCCGCTGGGGAAAGTTCCGGACCATCGCCGTCGGAACGGTTGTGGCGGGCATTGCACACATCTTGAGTGTGTACGGTGAGTTTGAATCCAATGTTGCAGAACCAACAGCAGCGGCACTCCCGTCCCTCCTCGTTGCCGGCAAGGCGTTCACTCCATTCCTGATTGCATTGCTGCTTCTCGGCGCATCAGCGGGTAAGCTCGAAACGTCTTGACGTTGAAGCTGACACCAGGTCTCATCAAGGCCAACATCGCCCCGCTCATGGCCCAGCAGTATGTCGCCGACGACCATGTCCTCGCGCTCCCAAGCGGAGAGAAAGTTATCGTCGAGCGGGAAGGTTCGTCGCGGACTCTTGGTTTAGGGAGGAGCCGATTGACACCTTGCAGCGACGATACAAAAGATCATGGCGGCCTACTATCACAGCATCAACATCGGCGCCTTTCTCGCCATCAGCTCTACGTTTGCGGAGAAATACGTCGGGTTCTGGCTTGCATTCCTGATTCCCGGTGTATGTTCCCTCTCCCTTCCTTGTTTCCCGCCTCTAACGTTCCTCTAGGCAATCTTCTTTCTCATGCCGCCGCTCCTGTACGCCCTCCACCAGTATCTCGCCCCCGAGCCCGCACCGAGCAGCACGGCATTACTGGACGCGTACCGCTTCGCGCGCTCGGCGATCGCAAACCGCGCGCAGGGAAACACCCTCAGCGTCCCGGTCGAGATTGAGCTCGCGTCGCCATCCGACCCCGCGCCGCCGACGCGCGAGCCCGACACGCGCGCCGCCCTGACTGTCCTCCAGCTCTTCTGCTGGTTCACAGTGTACAACGTCGCGGACGGCGGGCTCAACCCGCTCATGACAAGCATGGCAGGCAGCATGACGACACATGTGAGCTTTGATCCGAGAATCTCTGAGCTCAGCTGACGGCGCCGCAGGGAATCCCGAACGACGTGCTCGAGAAGGCGTGAGCTACGATGGCCTCCCAACTCGTGAGCTGACGGCAGCAATCCGTTCGCGATCGTCGTCGCGATCCCCATCCTGGACCGCATCGTGTATCCGTATCTCTCACGGAGGAGGATCCCGTTTGGGCCCGTCAAGCGCATCGTCCTCGGGTTCGCCCTCGCCGCCGCAGCCATGGGCTGGTGTGCGCTCCTCCAGCACGCGGTACGTTCTCTAAAGCACACGAGCTGGGTGACTTGCTTTTTCTGGTGCACCCAGCTATGGTCGTACCGGGAGCTGACTAGCAGGTGTACGCCACCTCGCCGTGCGGGTCGCAGGCTACATCCTGTGCGGAAGTGTCTCCTCTCGTAAGCTCGATCAATTTATTCAACGATAGCTGACCACAGTCGGCATGGCTCGTCATCCCCGCCCCGCTGCTCACCGGCGTATCGGAGGCGCTGGCCGTCGTGTCTGCCATGGAGCTGGGATACACCATGTCGCCGCGTGAGTACCCCACATCTCTCTCCGCCGCGTCCACAGCCCTCGCCGCCATATATCGAGTCCCTCGCCGACGTATGGCAGCCCGGGACTGCTACCACTCCGGCCGGTTGATCCGACTGGTAGACAAACCGGGACCATGCCAGGGGACTGGGTGCGACGCTCGCTGACACGCCACAGCGGGCCTCAAGTCGGTCGTCACCGCGCTCTTCCTCTTCATGCAGGCGACGGGCGCCGCGCTCGTCCTCGCGTTCCTGCCCATCATGAAGGATCCGGCGCTCGTGTGGCCGTTTGCGCTCACAGTAAGTTGCCCCCTCCCGATCCCCTGTCCTTGTCCTCTCTTTCTCGGTTCCTCTCTTTGTGCCCGTCCTGGCGGTCCAAGATGTGTGGGGGCTGACGCGCAGGCTATCGGCACCGCGGCCGCAGCATGGGGCGTGTGGCGCGGCTTCCGACATCTCGACACACATGTGTGAGACTGCTAGGCACGCCGGCCGTCGGCGACAGCCAGCGACGGTCGACGCTGCAAGTTGTTACGAGTAACCGCCCATCACGTTGATTCCCGGCGCCATGCCACATACCTGTTCATTCCCCACTTCTCCTTCCGCTGCACAGCATGCGGTCTTGCCCGACCCGGCCCTGCCACCCCGCTCGCTCTCGCGCTACCCCTTCCTCAACTCATCCGATGCCGGATACATAGTACAATCTCTAGTACTCCATGTAGATCCCGAGGCCTGCTCATTGTCCTGCAGAGCGCAAACTTCCGTTTCGCGCCCTGCTATTCGTTGTTGCTGTTTGTTTGTTATGTGGTTGTTGGTATGTTTTGACATGTGGTGGTATGTGATGTGCCTCGTGTCCGCACATCGGGGTGTACAGGTGATGGGCCGCAGCTGTAGCTGCGGCGTCGTGCCCGCCTCTCGTCTCGCACGTAGCGGTCGCGGGTCGTGTCGTCGTGTCGTCGTGTCGTTGCGCCGTTGATCTATGGACGCCTCTTCCTTCAGCGTCCTTCTCCCGGCCCCAACGTCTGCTTCAGCGCCTAGATCCTGCCGCCGGGGTACGGCGACGCGGACGGGAAGGTGCTCTGGATGACCTGCGGCCGATCGTCGCCAGGGCGGTAGAATGCGCTCGCGGCGCTTGGCTCGCGGTGCAGTCCGCTGCCGTGCGCTTCCGGGAAGTTGGGTCCCGAGGAAGTCTGCGCAGGGAACGAAGCGTACGGGTTCGAGTTTGGGTCGCGCGTGGGCGACCACGCTCCGGTTGCAGCCCCCTGCCTGGTCGTGTTTGGGCCTAAGCGGTCGACCATGTCGGTCTCGAGGTTGAGGCGCTCGGTAAAGGCGTCAACGTTGTACACGCTCATGTCGTCGGCGCGCTGGTACCGCATCTCGTACGGCGTCTGGTAGCTTGCGCGAATGTCGGGGTTGTTGGAGCGCGCAGCGAGGTCGCGGATGCCCGCCGAAGTGTGCGGCGGGGCCGGAGGGTACTGCGCATTGTGCACGGGAGAGTGCGCAAGGTGGCGGGGAGGGTGGGGGTTGTGGTCGTGCCCGGCATGGCCGGGGACGGGCGAGGAGGAAAGGATCGGGCGAGCCGCTTCAAGATCCGTGGCGGGATGGATCTTCTCGCGCTCGTCGTAGCCGATCTCGCCGAGCGAGATGCCGCGGGACGCCATCTCCATGCGGCGCTTGCGCCACACGATAACGCGCACCTTGTGCATCTCCCACCAGATCCACCACGCGGAGCCGATTGTGATCACTGGGGTCAGTTGAACTCCAGCATCCGCAACTCACAGACTCCAATGACGAGGACAGTGTACGAGATGATCTGGTTGGTCTTGCTCTTTTTGTCGCCCTTGAAGATGACACCGAGGTAAACGGCAATCAGCTGCTTCGGGAGCGTGAGGAACGCGCCGAGCATGAAGACCCAGATGTTCATGCCGCAGGTGGCGAAGACGGCAGTGGTAATGTGTCTGTTGTCAGCTTAAGCGACGTATGAAAGCTTTACCCAGGGATGGCACTAAGACGCGCAGCAATGATGATCCACAGCGAGCCCTCGCGCATCGTGTACGCCAGACATCCGTACATGATGTTCTTGCGCTCAAACTTCTCTGCGCGGGAGCGGCAACAGTACTTGAACGCGTAAAAGTTGCCGACTTCGCCGAGAAAGGTGCCTGCGGCGACAATGCCGAAACCGATCCAGAGACCCCAGACGAGACCGCAGATGATGGCGACGATCTGGCGTGAGCTAAGAACGACGCAAAACGTTCATCAGCTTACCTCGTGGCCGAACAGCGGCGGGAACGAGATGATGAACATGATACCGATTGGGATAGCCCAACCGCCGGGCAAGCTGCGGTCAGTGTTGCACGCGCAAGGCTACCCACTCCTTCATCCAGTTGGCGGCCGGCTCACACCACTCGACAATCTGCTGTCAGCTGAGGACTGGAGAATAAAAAGTTCACCTGGTCGTTGTAGAGGGTCATCAGGAGGACCAGCACTCCAATAATAACGGCTCCGAGGTACCAGTCTGTGAGTCAGTCTTGGCACTCAAAGCACCGTGCGCAGGGCGGTGTCCACTTGCTTCGGTGGCGGCTGTTGTTCCGACCGTGTTGACAATGACACCGCTCGAGTCCAGTAACGTGCGTTCGCTCTGGCTTACTCACACCACCATTCCTTGCGGATCCAGAACCGCCAGTCCTTCATGTCCCTCCAGTTGAACATGCCTTGCCTGAGAAACTCCTTCTCGGCCTCCATGTCCTCTTGTGTCCAGCCCTCTGGGTAATCTGGCCCAAAGTCCTGGCGGCGAGGTTCCGCAGCCGAGTTCTGGCGGTGCGCGGGAATGCGCTGTCCGTTGTCTGCAGAGGAAGCGTACGGGTCGTCGGCGCGTGGCGGGTGGGACGGCGCAGAGTAGCCCTGCGACCCGTTCGATGCTGATCGGCGCATGTCGCTTGTGGGCTCGGTGTAGGTGTAGCTCGACGGGGGCCCGTCGCGGAGGGTATAGCCGCGCTGCGGCCTGTCGTCGATGTGCTCCATCTCGCCGGGCTCATTGTGGATACGGTGCCGGGGGTGGTCGTTTGACGCCGACGAGACGCCGTACGCGTAGTCAAAGTTGCTGTTGTTGGGCGGGCTCGAGGGGTTGCTGCTTGCTCCAAAGGTGTGTCCGAACGTGTGTCCGCGGTGCAGGCCGCCTCCATCGTCGCCGGCGTATATCGGGCTGGTGGGACTGTGTCCGTGGCCTGAGCTGGAAGCGTTGTAGCCGCCGCCGCCGCCACCACCACCCCCTGTTGCGCTGTTGGCGGGGGGATACTGGGACATTGTGTGGGTGAAACGAGTGGTATTAGTGGGGTGGTTGATGAAAGAGTAAGAAAAGTAGACGCAAGAGAGACAGAGATGTGTGACACGAAGGGCCAGGTGGATCAGGCGCTGCTGGCAGAGTGCTTGCTTGCAGCGACAAGCTTGGCGGGGCAGTGTGGCGTGGCGTAGCTGGCGCAGGAACCCGAGCCGTCGAAGCGAACGCGTCGGTGGCGAGCGGCCCGGGTGGTGAGGGACGCGCAGGACCCAATGTCACGGGATGCAGGGAAGCGGCGGGGAGGCGCCTGGACCGGGGGCGGCGCGTTCGGAGGTGGAGAGGGAGATGGGAGAGAAAGAGGAAGAGATACGATACGAGAGAATGGAAGAGAGAGCTGTTGTGGTCGCCGTCGCTATAGATATAGTCGTCCTCGCTATAGATAGCTCTGCCACTGACGGGCGAAACAGGGATCTGAACGTCACGATGAACAATGATGCGGGTCTCAGGTTCCCCACATGTGGGACTAGTGTTCCCAGCTTCCCAGCTCCCAGCTTCCTAGCTTGCTTCCTGCCTATGCACAGCCCTGTGCTGCAGGCTCCTGGCTCAGCGACGCCGCAGCATTCACAGCACTCACTTCACAGGCTCACACATGGAACTGCCGCGTTGCAGAGCTCACCGACCATCTGCAACCCTGCACCCCACCGCCACCTCCACGTCCCTCCCTGACCGTGTACCCCGCGACGCCATCGCATCCGCCGAGTTCGCCGTTTCCGTGTACCAGCGAGCTTCCACTCTGCCAAGCCCGATTACATTGCATGCGGTGCTGCCACTCGTACTGCGCACACACTGCATGTCGTCTGTGCTCGACCCCGCCGTCTCTGTTCCCACACACTCGTTGCCACTCCCTCCTCACTCGGCGCTCGCTGCTCACCACAACTCGCTCCTCACTGCTGCCAAGTCCTGGCTACCCGATTCATTTGCCTAGTATTTACAACCACACGCCTAGTACGCGGCCAGGCCCGCGAGGCGCTGCATGCGCTCGTCCAGGACGGGCGGGCTCCTCGGCACCGTCCTCTCGCCGTCCGTCATGTCCCAGTGCGGCTTGAACCTCGCGGCCGTGACGCGGAACTCGAGCGGGTCATGGGACGTGCCCCACGACTTTGCAAAGCACTCCTTCTTGAGCGCGAGCATGTCGGGCGTCATGTCCTTGGCCGGCTTGTAGCAGACATATGTGGCCAGGCGGGGCTGGGTGCTGACGCCGGCGGTGGGTGCAGCGCCATAGTGCACCGTGCGCGAGTCCCAGAGGATGAGGTCGCCGGGCCCAGCGCACACCTTCTTCCACTTGCACCCGCGCGCCTCAAACCACGCAACGGCGTCGTCAGAGTGGCCCCACCAGTCGGCTGTCGGCCAGCCCTCGGCCGGCTCGATCTCGGGGTGCGCGGCAAAGTACTCGGCAAACAGCGCTGTGCTGCCCTCGAGAACCATGAGTCCGCCGTCGTGCTCGCCGTTGGGGGCGAGGTTGACGATACCCTGCACGCAGTGGCGGAACCGGCGCGTCGGGCTCTGGTCGACGTGCGGCCACGGAGCAGTGTCGGTCGCCGGCAGCTCGCCCACAGGGAAGGGCAGCGAGATGTTTGTGCTGTCGTACGAAACGATCAGCTCGTCGGTGCCCCACAGATTGGCGAACGCATCGACAACCCCCGGCTCGGTGCGGATGTCCCACGCAAACTGCTCGTGGCCGACGCCGTACCGGTGGAACAGGCCGCCCTTGTCGAACGCCGGCAGGTTCTCGACGTGCCAGGTCGAGCGGTCCGCGCCATTGAATCCTAGGGTCAGAGCGGCGAGTAGGAAAGAAACGTACCGAGGCCAAAGGACGAGAGCCACGAGTAGAGCTCCTGGCAGTAGTGCTCGGCGCGCCCGTGGGAGATGACGCCGGGGACGACAGTGTACTGTTGCGGGTTAGACGAGCATAGTAGTGGCATCCACTGCACTCACGCCCTTGGTCTCGAGGTCGGGGAACACGCCCGCCGACGGCGTGGTGACCTTGCGCACTTCGTGCGCTGGTGCGGGAACGGAAGTCGCGACGACCATGGTGGAGCGGAGGGTGGGGAGGGTTGAGGGATGGGAAAGATGCGTGGTCCGTAGCAGGTTCTGGAGCGGCTTGTTGAAGAGCCAGCGGAGTGTGTTTATGAGTGAGTGAATGAGTGAGGTCGACGACGACGGCGATGATGACATTGCAGAAAATCAGCCCGATGCATCTCACCTTTATGTTCTCTCTCTCTCTCTCTGTTTCTGCGACGTCTCTCCTGTCCCCATGACAACCCACTCTCTCTCTCTGCAAAACAATCACAATAAAAAGTGCGGACAAAGTGTGCGGAGCCGCTCATCACCGGCCACTCCAAAGTGCGATCCGGAGATTATCCGAGCGCAACGGGGGGCGACCGGACCTCTCCTGTTCTGCTCGCTGTTGGGCGCACGGTGCACGGCGCAAGCACTGCGCCGAACGCCGCTCGCCGCTCGCAACGCCGTCCCGACCCCAGAACATCTGCGGTCAGCTGCCCCGTGACCTGCCCGTGACCGTCACCTATCCGTGACGGCTATTGTTCGCCGCAACGCCGTACAGCGCCCCGAACGCCGCCTGGCCGAGGTCGCCCGCCTCTCTCGCTCCGCACTATGCATACATGCACCCCCAAAGAACTCGCCGCATGCCGTCCCCGGCGCCCCCCGCAACGCCGGGCGGACATGTCGCTGCCCAAGCAAGCCCACCCTCGCGCCGGCGTTCGCAGTTGCCAAGTTTCACACGCGTGCGCCCGCCGCACAGGGGCACACGGGGCTGCTGCCCCCGGTGCGGACAACTGTGCGGAGCTGCCCTCGGCCCTCGGCACGGTTGCGGACTTTTGGCGGCGCATTGCACACCTGCTGGTACACTCTGTCCATCACTGCGATCGCTATTGGGCACGCCGCGCGGCTGCTGCTCTACTGGGCCCGCCCGGAGTGGGTCGCTGAAATGGTGCGCCGCCGTTGGCTCGGCATTCTCGGTCCTCGGCGGCTCTCTGCGCGTGCGGAGACGTACGCAGCGTTGGCGGTGAACGAGTGCTCGTGATCTGGCGCGCTGCTTCGGTTGGCAGGAATGCGTCTCTCGGTTCTCACATCCGCATGATCGTCTCTCTGTCTGTGTCTCTGTCTCTGTCGCTCCGTGGGTCTGGTCCACGAGCGTCCGGATCTCTCGCCGTCCTCCCCACAGACTCTCTCTGACCCTCCCTGCCGATCTCGGCGCGCGCGCAACGTTGCTCGTGCCGACGGGAGCTCTCGACGCCGGCGTACCCGTACTCCGTTCTCAGTGCTCATGCCCGGTGCGGTGGGAATAGCGCGCAGGAGGGGGCGTCGTCTCGCGCAGCCGCGCGAAAGGCGGCCCCGGGGGGTCCGCACGGACGGCCGCAGTGACTGACCGTGTCGGCGAAAGCGCGCCAGTCCAGACGCTCACATGCTCGTGCTGGTGGCGAGCTGCGGCGTGGTGGCGAGCGTGGTGGCGAGCTGGGGCCGGGACCGGGCAGGCCGGCCCGGTGGCAGTGGGAGCAGAGTGGCGGGCGGCGCGCCGAGGCGCGTGCGCTGGAGCGCCATGCTGCCTGCGTCTCCCGTCCGCGCTCGCGCTCCCAGCATGCATGCCTGTCGAACCACACAGCAGACAGCACGACAGAAACGGACCAGGACACGCGAGACGATACGCCGGCAGCTGCGCCAGCTGATGTGTCGAGGCCGCGAAGGCTCCGCGCGCCCGAGCTTGCGGCCCCAGCGCCAGCCGCTGGCAGGGAGGCAGCAGGCCGCGTCCGGCATTCAGCGCGCGCGGGGTGCCCAGAGCTGGACGCGAAGCTATGGTGCGAACCAGAAGCAGAGCCAGCGATTCCCGCAACTGCACGCCCCGCCTCCGGCCACCCAGCACCCTGCCACGCGGCACCCAAGACCATTGGCCATTGGCCGTTGATCCGTTGACATGTTGCCACATGGATCACGGATCACGGACCCGCTCCGGCGGAAGCAGAGGAGACGAGACGGTGGAGCGTGGAGCGTGGAGCGTGGAGCGTGGACGCTTGGCCCAACAAACAGCACGGAGGCGAGCGGTACAGCTTCCGTCGCGATCCGTCGTCGGTGACTCGCGGGAGCGGGGATGAGGGCGGGGGCGGAGGGCGGAGGGGAAGGAGGGGAAGGGGACGAGGGACCCGCCGCTTGCGTTTGGGGGCCTGACTGCACATCAGACATCAGAGTGCCTGTCACTGCCATCACAACGACCTCACAGCTGCACGCTGCTGGCTGGAATCAAGGACAGGAGCAAGCCGAGACCAAGAACGGGCGCGAGCGCTCGGCGCAGGTCAGCCGAGGCTGCCAAGGCCAAGCCGGGAGGGAGGCAGTGTACCAAGCACATGTCCGCCATTCGATTCGTCTCCCGTCTCCGCCGCTCTTGCTCTTATTCTTGCCCTTGTTCTTGTTCTCGGCTCGCGGCTCGCGGCTACGGACACGGACACGGGCACGCCACTCGCCTCTACTCGGAGCACGTCTCATACCTGCCCCGAGACGCAGCGACGAGCAAGAACGCGAGACCACTCAAACCGTCTCCCGGGACCCCAAAATGAACACGATTCACGATCGGATCAGTTTCGGTTTCAGTTTCAGTTTCAGTGTTATTTCCATTCTATACCTGCGGCCGTCTTCGTTACTCTTTTCACAGTGCGTGGGTGCGTTCTGGCTTCTCTGCGGAGGCGGCAAATGTCCATAATGTCATGAACTACCGTGCGGGGCGAGTGCGTGCGGTAGCGGGGGATCTAGATATGTGTGTGTCTGGGGGCGATTGCTGGGGCGTGGTTTGGTCCGTGCTCGGGCTTGTGAAGAGAGACAGGTGCTCGGCTCGGACGACAACAGTGCAACAGAGGAGGCATATGAGAGTGAGAGAGAGAGAGGGAGAAAAGGAAATGAGAAAGGAGCAAGCGGCTACGCTATGCTAAGCTGGGGGGATCTAGCAAACGGGGATTTTGATGTCCTTGAGGTTGCGGTTCTCGTCAAAGAGACCCCAGAAGCCCTCGATACCGCCGTACTTGATGTCCTTCCACTTCTCGTCAAAGGGCTCAAAGTAAAAGTACTTGGTGCCGTTGGCGTTGGCCTGGCAGACGTAGGTGTCGAGGAAGGTCTGGAGGTTGGCCAGAGTCGCTTGCGACGCGGAACGAGTGTCGGCGGTGGAGCCCAGTTCGGTGGGGGGCGACGAGCTGGTGGGCCATCCAGTCTCGGCAATGTACACCTCGGGCTTGTTGGTGGACGCGAGAGCGGGAGCAACATCCCACTCCTGGAAGAAGTCGTCTGTCCAGCTGGCGGCATTGTTAATGGTGACACCGTCAGCGAACCACGGGTGAACGTTGGCCATGTAGTAGTCAATGTAAGGTGCGAGGTCCGTGGACATGAGCGATCCAGCGTCGCCAGTACCAACGGGAATGGTCTTGCCAAGGCTCCAGCTGTCGAGCTTGGTGCGGAAGTCGGTGATGAAGGCGGAAAGCTTCTTGACGGCAGGCATGTAGGTCGGCTTCTTGGGGTCAACGTCGGCCGAGCCAGCAGCGGTCATGGCAATGAGGAGGTACTCGTTACCGACGGCGACGCCGCCAACGTTGTCGACACCGTATGTTTTGAAGGCGCTCTCGATAGCGTCCACCTGGTCCGTGTAGGACTTGGACGCGGTGGTGTCGTCCGAGTTGATGTAAATGGCGGGGAAGATGGTCATGTCGACCTTGGTGTCCTTGACGGCCTGCATGACAAGGGCGGTCGTGTTGCACGCGGCGCCGTAGAGACGCAGACGGGTGGTGAGCTGCGAGAGGAGCTGAATGTCCTTTGTGACAGTCGAGATGTTGGCCCAGCAGTCGGGGTAGATGCTGTCCTGCATTGTCAGCTAGGCTTCAGGCCATCAACGAACCTTGGGAGTGTAAGCAAGACCCCAGAAGGACTGGTGGAGCCTGTCGTCCTTGTCAAAGACCGACGAGTCCGAGCCGGTGGCGACGGTGGTGCTGCTGTCGCCAGTCGAGCCGGCGGAGCTGGAGTTGCCCGACGAGCCCGACGCCGACGAGGCCTTGTTCTTGTTGCTCTGGGTGATACCGACGCCGGCACCGACACCGGCGCCGATACAAAGCAGCAGCACGGCGAGACCGATCCAGATCCACTTCTTGGAGCTCTTTGGTGCCTCGTCGGTGGCATACTTCTGGTGGCCGTTGCCGCCCTCCATCTTCCAGAGGTCGTCGGCAGTGGCACCCTGGGTGCCGTGGCCGACCTCGTAGTGGGGCTGCTGGTTGCTAAAGTTGTTACCGTATCCGGGGGCGGGGTAGCCGCCGCCGGCAGCGTTTGGACCGTCCATGGCTGCGTACTGGTTGCGAGATGGGCGGCTGTTGCCGTTCGAGTACATGGAAGAAGAGTCGTTCAGAAGAGCTGCGTGCTGAGACGGGCTGGGAGACGAGTTGCCGTTGACAAACGAGTCCGAGTAGAGGGATGCACGGTGAGCGGGGGGAGGGTTGTGGGGGTCAAAGTTGTCGAGCTCTGAAGGGAGTGTGAGCGGGGAGGGATGAAATGAGAGTTGTGTGGAACGAGTGTAGGGCCGGGTGGTGAGTTGTTGTTGATACCAAGTGGGAGGGGAGAAAGCGAGAAGGACAAGAAAGGAACGGGAGAGAGGAGGTAAAGAGGGAGAGAGACAGAGAGAGTGAGATGATGAGAGAGGTGACGAGGAGGTGGAAGGTMTGCRGACGACGGGGGCGGGGGGGRGATTGCTGGGTGTAAAAGCACAGTGTACATAGTTTCATTATCGTATCGTATCGCCTGAAGCGGGTGCGCATTAGCATCATCACGACATCTCTATTGTTGTTGCACGTTGCAAGCATCGATCCTCGGCGCGCGCCTGGCTGGCTGGCTGGCTGGCTGGCTGTCTGTGGAGGAAATGAGGACGGATGACGTGATTAACCGCCACTGCTGCCCAGTGGTGATTATCCTGACTGCCTGGGTGAGAAAAATGTCAATAAACTCTGGGCCGTGCCTCGCCACCCCCCTGGTACAGCAGCGAGCCAGCCAGCATCAACCCAGACATGTAGCGAGCACGCAACCGCAAGCAATTGGGCCCGCATGCATCCATCCATCCATCCATCCAGAGAGATAACAGCCAGCCTGAGTGGCATCAGTTCATCAGTCAGCGACTACTATTTCCATACAACTACCCCGCACGCCCCGCAGCGCCACCAACCGGCATCATATGCAGCCCCCCTATCATCCAGACCAATAAGCGGTGGCACATACTGCGGTGGCCCTCACTCACGCGCACTCACGCCATGCAGAGAAATCACTTTCCACAAAAAAATATGTATTACAACTGCCACCGCTGACCATCAAATCAGGCTCCGATCCATCCATGCTTCCCATCTCCCGATTGGGCGCCGGCCGAGGATGACGGCGAGGATCGCCATCTGTATCCTCTACAGTATGGAATGCAGAGAGGCCTCACAGGGTCTTGAAACGGCCGACAACGGACTTGGACCCTCCCGTCCCACCGCCGCGCTCACTCTCCCTTGCTCACCATTGCCTCTCCCCTTGTCGCCGCCGAACCGCCCTCCCTCCTCATTTTTAGCTTTGCTAGCGTCGTCGCTCTCCAATTACTTGTCTGCGGCCTCGAGGTGCCAGAAGAGCCGGTGACGCCCCGGGACTTGCCCTCGTTCTGTGGCCCCATCTGCCATTGGCACAATCCGTCCGATCACTCCGGCGACAAGGCGGGCCGGGGGCGGAGTGCGGAGCATACGTTCCTGTTATGGAGTGACACACTCGACACGCACAAAGACGTGCTGCACGGCCAGTGAGGTAGCGAGCAGCAGAGGAGGTGGACTAAGCCTTGTGATATGGCCGTCCTTTTTGATTCGTGACGACACAAGCGGCGGTCGGATCTGCACTGCCGCTTCTTTCCAACATACCAACAACGTGCGTGTTTGTCCATATGTACGGGTGCCACGCACCCGATGATTCCCGGCCTCTTGGCACGAGACAGTCGACGGCCAGAGTAACAATTTGACTGCTAGCCTAACGTTGCCACTCTCAACCTGTCGTTTGTTGGCGTCTACAGATTTCAACAATAAAACTACCAACGGCATTGCAGAGCGAACAGAGGACCAAGACCGGATAGATTTACCATGAGTAACTTTTTTACACCATTCTTTGGACATCTGATCTGCTTTCCGAGGCAACAAGAATAGCAGTACTGATTTCGCAGGCAACACGAATCGAACATCGGGGAAAGGTCCCTGATGTCGGTCGGTTGTCCATCTCCCTGCACGTCGAGCCAGCGACTATACGGCTGGCTGCAGTCTGCACCGACTCGACGGAAAGATTGAACGAAATCCCTCAACATGCACAGCTGGTAGAGGAAACTGACCGCCAGGGATTGAGGCAGGCTGTGTGTGGACCCACTCCGCCACCAAGAAAATGCCACAGTTGCGAGTGCGAGCGTCAGAGCGGTCGAGCTCGGCCGGTTCCTGCATTCCAGTTTCTGCTAAGCAGACATTTGCTGTAAGTGTGAGTCACTGATCTTACATACGGATTGCGACTCGACCGCTCAAGGAGGATGTGCCTCAATATAGCAAGCGTGCCTGCCGCGTCGGCTTGCCTCATATCCCAGCCCAGCGGTCGGCTGCCGGCTCTGTAGCCCGCCACAGTGCCTCAAATCCAGATCCTCGGCCGGTATCATGTCAGCCAGTACGTGTCCTCTTGTGTTGTGTGTCAGCACCACATGGTAACCAACCCAGATCTACATGCTTTCATAGACATCTCGTCCACACAGACACGTCGCCACAAGCCCGAGCCCGAAGTGTCTTGACAACTGGCCGAGAGCGATACCCGCCAACCCGAAGGCGGGAACGGAAAACAACCGTATTGAGCATGAGCATGTGGGTACACATGGATCGGTGGGAAACTGCAGCTTTGGGCGAAGAACATACGATTCCAGCGGGGTCAGAACGGCATTCTCTCGCACTTGCATGATGTCATTGATCACTTGGCAACTTCGAGCCCGGTGGTATACGACGAGACTCAGACAGCCTCGGCGTTCGCCTCGCTGCCGTTACTCGCTACACCTCTTTCTCAGTCTCTTCTTATTCCGGGTTTCTGCTGTCACTGAGACGCTCTCCCTTTCCGACTGCAAACGCCTCTATCGCCCGCGACGGAGCGACCACCCTACAACCAGGCGAGACGACGAGGATGGACGGAAGTAACCATTATTCCCGCGCGTGTGGAAAAGAACAATGTCGAAAGGCGGCGTACTCTCGCGGGTCTGGGTCTAGGTTCGGGTCTCCAGGTCCATCGCGTAGGCATGGAAGAACAGAACTTTTGCCTGTTGGACGGGTGGGTGGCTCCAATATGTGAGCAGGACAGAAGACATCCAGGCCCGAGGGATGTTTGTTTACTCTTGCCGTTAGACTGTCACGCGGGTACGACGGTCCAAGTGGCCACCTTGCCAACCCTCTGTTTCTTGAGGTCCAATGTTTCTCACTCTGTTTCTTCTCTTTCTCTCTCTTGTTCCCACCGACACAGCTTTCTGGTACCCCAACCTCACCATATCTCAAGTTTTCGCACCCATCACTTCACTGCCGCACTCTCGTTCTCAGTACCCTCATCTCTCACTGACATCACCTCACCCTCACCCTCACCCTCACCTCACCACACCACCTCCCCGCCCATGATCCGGATCTGACCCCTCTATCCATCCACACCCGTCTTGCTCACACCTAGTTCCGTCTTGCTCACACCTAGTTCCCTCTTCACCGGCGCCACGCACAGACAGCCCGCTGCACTCGGATCCCGCTGAAGCACCACGCAAACACAGATTAGGGAACCCGTGACGAACGACCTGCTCCGTGGCGACCGATTCCCCGCTTCTCACTCACTCTGGACGCGATTACTGCGCACAGGATATCCCGCCTGGGACAAGACGACGTGCGACGGTCAGCAACATCACGTCACGGGCCACAGGATGAGGATCTTCTCCCGTCCACCTGGCCAAACACCACAGACAGTGTTCCTACCCCTGCCCCGCACTGACCGCCCGTACCTCACACTCTGTCCAAAACGTCCAGTCCCACGCAGTTTGCCGAGCTGGCCAACTGTTGTGTCGAGCTGCCGACACCCGCCGCCAGCAGCGCAGCGCCATTGTTAGCGTTCGTGTTGGCATTGAGGCTGAGGTTAACATTTGCCACCCGCCAACTTTTCACCGCGCAGCCCCCGCTGAGGGCATGGGCACCTAGGTGTCTGGGAGGTGGGTTGCGAGATTTGGCGGCAACGCCCGATGGAGTCAGTCGTTTGGTGTCCATATGCGTATCAATACCTATCTCTACCTGACCTCCGCTCTGGCCCTGCAGGCTCGCGGGATGGGGTCTGTCACTGACCTGGGCGTCCGGAGAAGGGCGACATGACCGAGGCAACCTCGAAACCTGCCGGTTCTCAGATGCCTCCATTGGGTCTGAACCGGCAAGTCACCAGTCTGATCTGCGTCGTGGACCTGATCTGCACCGTGACTCTCTCACCGACTGCTTGGGCTCTTTTCCTCTATTGTTTGATTCAACGACCTCCCGACTTGTCACCACCACCCTGCTTGTGCACTTGGAAGGGTCTGACCTCCGCTGACCTGCATGTGCTTGTTCCTGCACTACCCAGCCAGATCCTTCCGCGGCAGCAGCACCACGCGGGGGCCCTGTCGATCCCACTGGTGTCGACCCTCGTGGCGCCTCCCGCTCGCCGCGGGTGAGGTTTCCAGTCTTCACTTTTCTGATTTGTTTCTTGTACTAGCCCGTTTGTCCTGGAACCTCTTCAAGGGGGGTCTGTGGCATGGTGAGACGGATCTGACGGGTCAATTGACACTCGTGGCACTGGCGACGCTGGGGAGCGGTTCGTGGGGCGGAGGAACAGGCCGCTGCGATGAAAGCGCACGTATCCAATGACAACGACATCCGCCCGAGAGCGGACAGATAACGGAGGGTCTCCAATAGTGTCTCACCATCACTCCCCAGCGCAGCCGTCGTCGTCGCTGTGCCTGTGTGCCTGGCACAGTGACGCACGACTGTGAGGTGCAAAGCGGCGACGTTCTGCGTGCCTGTGAGGACGCATGGACAGCGATCCGAGAGCCAGTGACGACCGATGAGTGATCTGCATTCTCGTCTTGATCCTACAGTGGTCCTTGCGCCGTTCCTCTCAAGGTCTGTCTCAGCTGCCTGGGGTTTCGTGAGGCCCTACTGCTTGATGCAGAGTGTGCCTCTGCCCTCGGACCTCTGCGCTCTGACCGTCTGCAGACGCTACGAGGCCAGCCAGCAGGCGGCGGGGAATTAAGGAATTGTGGAGGCTCAAGATTGAGGCCAAACGCCGGCGTGCCGGGTCCGGATTTCGGCCACCCGGACCGGGTGGGACGTTGACATTGACAACATATGACGAAACCAGGCAGATGACGAACCACGCGTCCTCGCGACTGTTTGGTCTCACTCGCAGAGCCTCGTCCTCGGCGCTGCTCCGAGAATGCCGATGCCCGACCTCAATGCTGCCTGCGCTTCTTGTGCGTCCGAGCCGGCATGTCCCCTCGCTCGGCGCCATTTTCGCCATTTTCCCCGAGCCGACGACGAGACGCCGGCGTGAAACTAACTAATCACAGTACTCACCACTAGCGTCGGCTGAGCCACGCCAAAGTACATCATGTCAAACATCCGTACATCCTCGACGTCAATTGATGCGCGCGCGCCGAACACTGATGGCAAGCATGACTCTGCCAAGCAAACAAGGCGGAGGTCGCGTCGACAGAAAGGAGATCTGAAACAGGACTGAATGTGAGGGTGGGCAGGAATCGGCCCGAATCCTATCGCAATAGGGCCTGCCGCCCACACACGCGCTTGCTTCGGCAAGCATTCACCGCGCCTTGCGACTCTGTGAGGCTCGGACGCCATTGATCCATTCATCCTGTTGCCTTTAATTTTGATCCTTTGAGCCATTATTGATCTAGGTTTTTTGGCTCCAAGGCCTTGGCTGGGGAAGCGGAGTGAGGCTGAGCGTGCTGGCAGAGGCAGTCACTCGCAGATCATAGGACATTAGGGACGCCACACGCCTCCGCCTCCGCCACCTGGAGGCGCCCAGTGCGGTGCGGGCAGCAGGCGTCCGTGGGCTCTCTTCAGGACGCTAGCTGCTGCAGAAGCGCGTAAGAAGAAGTAGTGAGCTCTAGCAGAACACAGCAAAGGCCGAAACAGCAAAAAGATTGCCCGCACGCAACCGTCAGGTGCCCACCGTGATCAGGGCAGGGAGCGCTGAGAGGAGCAGCAGCGCACTTGCGCGCTTGCGTCCTTGACTAACATTTGCGAAGAGCAAGGATCACGTCTCACGTCGCACGGGACGGACGGACGCCCCCTTGTCAGGCGCTCCATGAGGATGACCAGAATGTCGCCGTCCTTGAAAGCACAGAGGGCTCGAGAACGGAGGCAGCTGTGTGTCTCGCCGCCTGTTGCGGGCTTCGGCAACGAACTCTTTCGTCTGATGGCCAGGTTGAACGAGACATAGACAACGCCCCCGGTGGGGCATCGGGGAAGGAAGCGCCAGCAGTTCAGCCAGAGGACAGGCCGTCGCAAGCAGAGCGTGTTGCGATATTCAAAGGGGAGGGGGCTTTAGCTTGGCGTGCTGGCATCAAGGGGATTGTTCAATGCCGAATAGCATTCACATCAAGGACTTGTGAACTGACGACTGGTGGATGCTTGGACGTGATTAACAGCCACATACATACTCCGCCATCCCATCAAATGTTTGTGTGTGTGAGGCCTTAATGAGTGCCACAGTATGCCCAAGCAGCAAAGTAACTGGCCGCTGCCACTCGGCAGCGCCACCCCTTGAGTGTCCATCAACTTACAGTGTTCGCAAGCTTATACATGAGAGGTTTGCGGGATATGCGGAGGAAAGACGGGTGTTGGGCGGTGGGCGTGGGCTGGACCACGGCGCGGACGCCTATTCGCGACCGAGGACCCGAGATGCTTGCTTCTGCATTCCGCACGCCATGCGCCAGGCTGGGTAATATGTCAACTGGTTAATGAAGAATGCGACGCGTGGACGTGGACGTGGACGTGGACGTGGACGTTATTCCGGGATAGCGGAGCCTCACGAGCTTTCGTGGACGTGGGGAGTGGACGAGCGTGGGTGAGCCAAACGAGGACGTGGACCTGGACCTGGACCGCGTTCAGCTCTTCGGTTCCGGCTGTTGCTCTAACCAGTCAGTGCATTCTGCAACGTGCCAGTTCTGCACCCCGGTCGGTTCTGCGCCCGAGCCTCTGCACCTGCGCATGCAAATTGCAACCACTGTCCCTTTTGCACCTGCAGTTTTCTTCTGCGCCTGCACGCACACTGCAGTCTACGCCCTTTGCGTTTCCCTTGCACCCCATCCAGCTGCACACCTTACGCGCAGCGTCGATCCCCGGATGCCCGACCCGAGGGCGTGGCGTTGATCCTGTTCTATCCAGAATACTGGATCGGTGCTAACGTGCTGACGTTATGCCCACTTCGTACGTACTGACACAGTGGTCATGACGACTGAGGCGGAGCGCGGAGGGGAGGCCGGAGCTAGAGCCAGTGCCGCAAAGGGCCTACGACACTACTCGTTTGGATCCGACGATGAGTTGCAACCTGCCGTGGAGGTGACACACTGAGATCTGCGATTCCCAGGGCAGGGAAAAAGCAGAACACGACCCGCCGGCGGCTGCGTCCGCTGGCAGCAGTTGTGCTGTTGCAGGCTAGCCTCCAGTTGATGTGATATGCGTCAACATGCGCCGCGCGCCGCACCCGACGGCTCGGGTGGTCGGCCGCGGCTGCGCTCCGCGCGGAACCTGGTCAGGGCTGACACAGTGTTGGCGTCAAGTGGAATGGAGTCAGAGTGGAGTGGAGTGGGTTGCAGTAGCGGTTCCCATGCTCCAAGGCGATGCCCGGCGGTCTGCTGAAAGAAGAGAGCCTGCCTGCTTTGCTTTCAAGGTGGCGTCGCGGGCAGGCGGTGGCTGAGACATGCTGGGTACATGGGACTGGCCGTGTTCCGACGCTTTTTCCACGACAAGGGGAGGCGGACGCTGCCTGCTGACCGCCGTTGCAACTGAAGCGGGCGCACACCCCACTATTGCCTGGTGCTCAACCTGTGCTCATTTTTTCTTCCTGTTTCTCCTGCCTGCTGCCTGCTTTTTGCCGCCTTTCCGCTCCTCCGATCTCTGGAGAATGGACGGAAAAGAGGCTCAGAGACATTGCGGCCGCGGGGAATGAGGCGACCTGAGGTCTGGGAATGGGAACGAGAACTAGACTGCGCGGAACGGAACTGGGTTAGTATACTGTCGCAGATTGCTGATCACTGATCGACGTTGATCGCTGAGAACCGCCAACTGGGCAATCTGGGTAATTGCGAAGAATGGGACTGGGAATGAAAGGGGCCCATGGGGTACGGGAAGCGCACGACAGTCGTGTCGATCACACCGGTAGCATGCAGTTGATGGAATGTAATGTATTGGAAGCGCGTCTGCTCCTGCTTCGCAACCAGCGCCTGGCCTGTGGAGTTGCCCGGCTTCCGGAAGCTCCGGGGCCCATGCACCCCCTGTCCGGCGCTGTCTCTGCCTCCTGTCTCCACGTTCGTCGCACAACGGGCCGTGGACGTGGGCCGTGAGACTCTGGACGGACGTGGGAGAGGAAACATGTTGCCAGGTGGGGGAGGAGTGTTACCAAAAGAAGCTGAGTGGGGGTGGTTGTCCTTTCTGCATCTGCGTCTGAGTGATCTGCAGCGTCGCCACCCTCATTCAGTATCCCTTCTCCCTGTAGCAATGACTGTTGCTGGTAGGGCTAAAAATGGGGAGGGGGCGGCGGCGAAGCGGCCAACGTCCGAATCTGCAAGAACACCGCAGCAGCTACCCGCGCGTGCCTTGCGCCAGCGGCTGAGACGACGGCGATTCCGCTTCGGTTCGCTTGGGTCAGTGCGAGCCACCCGTCAACAGTTCTCAGTTCTTTGTCGCTCGCTCATGCTGCACCTTTAAAAAAACAAAGGTCCAGCATAGAGTGACAGGCATGACAGGCGCTCGACACCTCGTGGCCCGGCCGCCTGCTGATCGATGCCTGTTCCGTGGCTGCCTGTTGGTGAACCCTGCGCGTTGCCATTACCTTCCCTGCGATGCCATGCCGTACCTGCCACCTCCCTTCGCTTGGCATCTTCGCTATCTGTCCCACGTCTGAGGTTGATGCCTCCCTGGGGCGACGGTTGGCTTTATAATATCAATAACAAGGCAAGGCCAAGCTCGCAACCAGAACCGGGAGAATCGATCTGTCGAGAAGCAGGACTCAGAGTCAGAGCAAGCCCCCAGGTCCAACCCAAGGCCAAGCCAGGTCCAAGAGCAGTGCTAGCTCCATGATATCCGAAAGGCAAAAGATGCCCAGCGCCACCCCACCACCAAAGGTCGACATTGCCGTTTCCTGATCCGGGCCGCACTGGGTCCACTCTTGCGGGATGCGAGGCCGGCGCCGTTGACAGAGAGGACCCATGTCTTGCGCCGCCCGGGCGTTGCGACCACCATACCACGACCAAGGACATCAGGCATCTGGCGCGTCGGTGTTCGCAGACAGACAAGTCTTGCTCCTCTGCGCACTCTGGTGCTCCTCTGCGCACTCTGGTCTCGAGCAGACGTTCGTTCCCAGCACCTTTCCACCCCCGTCCATAAATAAAAAAGACGGTCCCGTCTGTCATGCAGTGCCCATTGCTGCTGCGACGTAGACGCAGACATAGGACTGCCTACCAGCTTCGCTCGTTTATTCTCAGGAATCCAGGATTCGGGATCTCGGATCGGCGGCCGCGTGGTCGGCGACCGGCGATCATCCTTCTGTGATTGGCGACCCTCTTCCGCTGAGGGAGCCGCCATGATAAAAAATACTGCCAGGAATGAGCCACAGCGGCTGTAGGCGGCATGGCGGTGGTCAGTGACCCATGCAGGGGACGCCGCTGCCGCTGCCGCTGCCTGTCGCGCGGGTCGCTTTCCCAGAGTCTGGTTTCTTCCTGGACTCCCTCGACCCTGTCTCACCAGGGCTGCGCCACGAAAACTCTGTTGGCTTGCACATCACACAGAGTCCTAGTCTGTATGAGGGCTCCTGCCATGATCCTGCGGCCATTGATGGCGTGCAGCCATGCAGCCTGCATGAGATCCCATGCGGGTGGCAGCCCAGCCATGTCCAGCTTGAAAAAATCTCAGTTGCAGAATCAGTGTGGTACCCACGAAGACGTGGCGCCTTCGGCACGGTGCCGTCTTGCCGCTTTTCGCCTTGCGCTTTCTCTTGCTTTCCAGCAGTCGACGAAGATGTTAATTGGGTACACGCAATCAGCGGCGCGAAACAGATCGAAATCCGGCTCATGCTGCGCGCGGCTCAAACCGTGGCTCACCAACTTGGCATGTCCACAAGTTGGATGCAATCTTTCATGTGGCTTGGATCACAGTGTTGCTGTGGCATTCGAGGCGAGCGACATGGACGACGAGGATATAGCTCCTCCGGGGGTCTCCGACAAACAGTACAAGCTACATGCGTCTGTGCCTCTAGCGCGAGGAACGCTTGGTGCTTGGTGCTTGCGACTTTGCCCCTGTGTGCCTCATTCGATCCCTTCAGACTGGGTTCCTGTGCACATTCCATGGCCCTCCACTGGTCGTCGTCGACATTGGTGTGGCGAGGGTGTGGGTGGTGTTTGCACTCGGTGTCGGTGGCCGACGGCAAAACATGAGGACAGAAAGAGGATGGTGCGTTTCACAGGGCCAAASTWTGYMTGTGAAGCGAGTGCGTGAGAGCGATCTTTGACAGAGAGGAGAGAGTGGACAAGGCCACAATGACAGTGCAGACAGCCGAGGGCGGACGAGCCCGCCAGCCAGCCGGGCGGTTGGTTGATTAGGACTGAATTGGCAGAATGTATTAGTGTTTATATTTTTTTCGATTACCGGGATTAGTAACCAAGTCAATGTCAATAGGGGGCCACCCACCCCACAGTGACAGAGCTTAAAGTTGAAAAGGGCCTCTGTCTCTCGCTCTCTCTCTCTCTCTCGAACCACATCCCCCCCCCCCTTCTCACCTTTCTCTGCCCGTCCAGGCTCTCTTTCACTTCTAGTCAAGTGACTCTCCATCTCTGTCATCATCATCATCATCACCACCACCACCACCACCACCACCATTGTCACCGTCGTCATCGCAATCCACCCCCCTCCTTATCCTCTCTACCACCTCCATTCACTCCTCTAGCGCCATCCCCCGGCTTTCACCCCTCTCTGCCATTCCTATTTAGTTCGTCAGCCCCAATTCGCAACCACCACCGCCCCCCGCCGCCAACACCGACAGCAACAACACCCCTCAGCACCTCCGACAACGCCGCCACGCTTCCACCAACGCGCTGGCCGCTCCGGTCACTCGACCTCCTCTCCATCCATCCTACAAATGTCCGGATAGTCACCCACAGCACCCTCCCTCTGCTGCGGCTGCATTCGACAACCCCCACCACCGCCGCCCGCCCGCTGCCCCACGCAATTGAGGATATAGCAACGGCTTCCGGCTAGTTCAACTCTTACTCCCCTTCTCCCTCGAGCCCGTTCCCAGCATCCCGCAACGAACACTCACGTCAATCTCTCCACTTCGCAGACGAGCATCTCCTTCTCCCCCGCTCGCATTGTCCTTATCAACTCGGCTGCGCAATCAGTTATTACGCCAAGGCCCCGGACCGACTGACCGGCCAGCGCACCGCACGCCGTCAGATCATCACCCCCCAGTGCATCCAGTAAACGTGCCCGGCTCCCGACGAAGCGCAAACGTGATCAATTGACCACCACCAACAACGTCGACGGCCCAAACGGCAACACCCAGTCACCCCCGGCTGAACAGATTCGTCCTTGCTACTTCCACACTGGGCAACAACGACAGGACACGACCACGACCACCGCTGACCTTGTCTGCCCGCACAAACCGACACATCCCTATCCCCTTCCCCGTGCGTACTATTACACCAACCACCACCACATCACCCCCACCGCCCCACCCCTCACAATGACCTCGGGCGAGTCATCAACCGCCGCCGAGCGCTCCCGGACACCCTCCCCCACCCCTCCCTCGCTGGAAAATCTCAACATTGCCGACGCTACGCCAGCTACTTTGGTCCCTCCTCCCACCGCGCCCTCCCCTACTACCACTGCCGTCCCCGCCGCCGTCACCGCCGCATCAGCACGACCGGGCATCCCCGCCGGTCCTATCGCCGGCGGCGGTGGCCGCCCCCCGTTTCCTCAAGCCGCCGCAGGTCGCAATCCGAACGGTCCTGTTGTCGGTCGCCCTGCTGGTTTCCCTGCTGGCGGTGTTGCGGGACGCCCGCCAGTGCGCGGCGGTGGCATGGCTGCCGGTCCGATGGGCATGAGGGCCGGCATGGGTGCCGGCGGTGCGGCACAGATGCAGACTCGACTGCCTCCATCGCTGCAGGCCAAGATGGACAAGGTGAGTAGACGCATGTGACGTAGCTGACATTCACAGCTCGCGGCTCAGCGTAGCGGCACCCCGAGCCCGACCACAACAAACGGCGCCGGCCCGACCCCCCAGGCAACATCCATGGGCGCCCTGCTTCGTGCCCAGGCCATGCGTGCCGGTCAGGTCGGCAGCACGACTGGTCCCAACGCTGGTCCTCTCGGCCTAGCTGCTCGTCGTGCTACACCTGGACGTGCTCCCATGACACTTGGTGGCGCCGCCGCGGCATCACCCACACCTGCTCGCACCGGCCTCGCTGGCCGTCGCGGCCCTCCTGGCGGTCTCTCGCTCGCACAGATGCAGGGTGCGCCCGAGGCCGAGAGCAGCTCCAAGTTTAACGACTTTCACAAGATCATGGACCCCTCGGGCTCGCTCAAGTTTAGCAAGGCCGTGCTCCACGCAGGCGGTGTCGACTTTGGCGACGGCCAGAGCTTCAAGATCAACATGGACGAGATGGAGGTGCTTGGCGAGCTAGGAAAGGGCAACTACGGAAGCGTGCAGAAGGTGTTCCACCGCCCAACTGGCGTGCTCATGGCCATGAAGGTGCGTTACATCCGACATGAGTTTCTTTGACTGACCCCTTCAGGAAATCCGTCTCGAACTCGACGAGTCCAAGCTCAATGGCATCATCATGGAGCTCGACATTCTCCACCGTGCCGTCGCCCCCGAGATTGTCGAGTTTTACGGCGCGTTCACCATCGAGTCATGCGTCTACTACTGCATGGAGTTTATGGACGCTGGCTCGCTGGACAAGCTCACCGGCAACGGCGCGGCGGCACCAGGCGGCTCATCAGGCGGTCCTCGTGCGACGGCGGCGGCGGCGGCGGCGGCGGCGGACAAGCCCGCCGATCCCTATGTTCCCGAGGCCGTCCTGCGCCGCATCACGATTGCAATAGTCCGCGGCCTGCGTTTCCTCAAGGACGAGCTCCAGATCATGCACCGCGACGTCAAGCCGACCAACATTCTCATCAACAGCAAAGGCGATGTCAAGCTTTGCGACTTTGGCGTATCAGGTCAGCTGGAGAAGAGTCTCGCAAAGACCAACATTGGCTGCCAGAGCTACATGGCGCCGGAACGGATCAAGGGCGAGTCGCAAAACCAGGTCTCTACCTACACCGTGTCGTCGGATGTGTGGTCCGTTGGTCTGAGTCTGATCGAGGTCGCCACCGGCACGTACCCGTACCCACCAGAAACCTATACCAATGTCTTTGCTCAACTCACCGCAATTGTCAACGGCCCGTCCCCCACGTTGCCACCCGGCTACAGCGCTGAAGCGCGAGACTTTGTTGCCCAGTGGTGAGTCGCCTTGAACTTCTTGTTTGAGCATGATAGCGTGGGAAGTGCGCCTCTGAGAGGCGTGGGAAATTGGTTTGCTTCCAGCACCACCTATTCTGTCTTCAGACCAAAACGACATTTGCAGTCACTGACGTCTACAGCTTGCTCAAGGACCCCAACGCGCGCCCAACGTACGCGCAGCTGCTCCAGCACCCCTGGCTACTGGCCGACAAGGACGCCGAGGTCGACATGCCCGCCTGGGTCGCCCAGCAGCAGGAGGTGCAGGCGTCGCGCGGCGTCGTCCCCCTTGCCGAGGTCGAGGTATAGGCGGCACTGGAGACAAAGTGGCGTCAAAGTGGCGAATCTCATCACTCTGCGCAGTGTGACAGAGCATCAACGGTGATCGAGCCGGCAGACGACACGGCACCAATCTTGTGAAATAAGCAAAGCAGCAGACCACGGGCAGCAAGTAAGCGAGCATGAGAGGAACAGAAGCATCGGCCGCGGCCAGCGAGCCACTACAGTAGAGGGCATCCACCGCAGCCCAGGAGCCAGCAGGCCGCCGCCGCCAGTGGCGAACGCGAACCACCCACCACCAACATTGAACCTGTCCATGATTCTCTCCCATCCCACATCCCACGTTCCTATTCATAACCCCACCCCACCCCACCCACCAGCCCCCGCCCTGCGCCTCACCAGCACTCATAAACTCCAACACCCAACACTGCAGCCGCTATTACCGTTTATAGGCATCAGATGTACAAGCATCCACGTATCGCGCGGCAGGAAGCAGTAGCTGCCAAGGAGCGCAGCAGCGCAGTGGCTAGGGAAGCGGCTCGAGCTGTCCGCTGCGGTTCCAGAGAACGAGAGCAAGCAGGGCAAACATGCATAGTGCGTGTGTTGACACCACATTACACAATTCCCGAGCCCCGAGCCTCCAGCTCCGATACCGAGGCCACCAATCCCGACCTCCCGAGAATGCCCATTGTCCGATCGCATACATGCTGCGAGATCACCAGATGCTGCAGAATACGCGGCGACACCCACACATGGCCGCACGCACTTGCTGTCCTCACGGGCTATGGGCCGACTGGGCAGGCCTGGCCAGAGCTGGCCTGGCCAGAGCTGGCCCAGCCAGGCTACCAACGCTTCCCCCCACCCCCCGGCGGCGCGGACAAGCAGAAGGGCAGTACCAACCGAGTCAGACAGCACAGAGCCGAGCAGGCACAACCGGACAGATCACAGTAGGCGAACGGTGCGCAACGTGCAAGCTGCAGAGCTGCAGCGCTGCAGACGCTGCAGCGTGACCTGCCGCTGGCCTCGTGGCCTTGCTTAACGCACTGCAGCGCGCACTGCATGCCGCGTGTCGTGTCGCATGCAGCATGCAGCACGCATGTGCATGTACGGTTGCTCTCAGATCCTGCGTCCTGCGCCATGCGGCACTCGCCAAGCGCGCCTCCCAGCTGATCAGCCGCGGCAGTTGCGCATTGCCGGACGGTCTGCGAGGCCGGGGCGGTCCGACGCGCACGCACACGCAGACGCAGCGCGCTTGCCGTGCAGCTGGGACCTGTCTCCTGCGCCCCTCGTCTACATAAATACCGACAGGCGAGCGCAGCCGTGGGACATGCCCCGTCCTCTCTGCTCCGCGCCGGCTGGACGCTGGTACAGCTGCAGGCACCGAGCGGGCACATGTGCCTGTGCCACGCCGCGCGCGCGGCCCGCCACGCCTGCTGGCCGGCTGCACACTTGCCCGCCGTCCCCCTCGCTTCTACTTCCGCCTCCGCCGCCGCCGCCGCGGCGTCCGCCTCCACCTCCACCGAAGATCGCAGCTGCAGGGCGCCCTAGGCAGGCCCGAGGCCCGAGGCACAGAGGCGGCGGACGGAGACTCCGCCGCCAATACCACCACAACGCTCCCTGGTCCTTGCGCACGGCGCTCCTTCGGGAACAGGGATCTGCCGTTCTCGTCTGCGCGCCCGTGCAGGGTGGCGGCGTGCGCGAGCGGTCACGGGGACGTGCAACGGTGACGGTGACGCGAGGCGAGGCGCACCCAGAGGCGGAGGCGTCGCATGAATGAGTGGCGGGCGGACCGTGCTGCGCGACGCGTTGACACGTACTTGGCGGCCCGTTCCGTCCGCTGCAGACGGGTGTACCGCGGCAGTGCGGGCGCGTGACGGACGGCTCCTGCTGCCTCGTGTCTGTATTCTGCTAAGTCCACTTATGCATACGTGAAAAGCGTGTCTATTGGAACAGAAACCCCAGCGTCGGGGCGGTGCGAGAGGGAGGGGGCGCGGCTAGTCCTCAATGTCGAGCTGCGAGTGTCAGTTGGGACGTGGTCAAGTTAACTCACCTCCTGCTGGAGCAGGAAGCTGACGCGGCGCTGCGACTTGGGCGCAGTACGGCCGCCGGTGGTGCGCATCTCCTGGCAGACGAACGAGTCGGGTGCTCCGGCCCAGTCCTCGACGACGTACTTGCCCTCGGTGCGGTGAACGTGCTCCTTGGGGCCGCCGAAGAGGTCGAGGGCGAGCTTGGTGTGCGAGACGCCGCCGTAGGTGGTAAGGCAACGGGGGTTGACGAGGATACGCGCGGGGAGGAACTCGGAGTTGGGAATCATGAAGGGGAGAGCCTCCTTGGGGGGCGCCTCGAGATTGGGGTTGTTGGGGTCCTCCTCCATCGCATCAAGGTTGGTTCCGCTGTCGTCGTTCGAGGCCTCGACACCGTCCTGGAGATTGTCCTTGGCAGCCTCACGGACGGGGACGGCAGGCTGCGCGGCCGGGTCGTCCTCGAGCGCGGCGGCGGCGGCGGCCTTCTTCTTGTTGTCCAGCTCCTCGGCCTTCTTCTCCTTCTCCGCGGCCTTGTCCTGCGCGGCCTTCTTCTCAGCGGCCTTCTGCTCCTCGGCAAGCTTCTTGTCGACCTCAGCCTGGCGCTTCACGAGTGGCTTGTAGTTGTCAACAATCTCGCCGGGGATCGCGCGCTTGTGGTTGCCACGGCGGTGGCCGCGGTTGCCCGGCTTCAGACCGTTCTGGGCCGCGTCGATCCAGAGGTCACGGCAGAACCACATCTGCGCAGAGTCCATGCAAGGGGTCTCGGGGTCGGAGGAAACGTCGTTGTTGGAGGTAATGTTGAGCGCGCTGGGCGAGGCACGGTACTCGATGCCGCGGTAGTACGACTGCTCGGGGTCGACGACGTGAGTGCCCGACTCGCAGCAAAAGACCTGGAAGGGGAGGTGCTCGGCGTAGCGCTCAGTGCCGACCTTGTCGCGGGGAGGGCCAGCCTCGGGCTTGGAGGACGAACGGGCCTGGCGGAAGAGGTCGCCAGCAATGTCGCGGGTACGCCAGCGGTCCGAGAAGATGAAGAAACCGTTGTGCTCAGCCCAGTCCATGCCACAGGTCATGGCGGCGCGGTTGACCTCGGAAACACGGAGCGACTCGAGAACGTCCATGGGGCAGGTGAAGCCCTTGAGCCAGATGACACGGTGGAACTTGATCGCGCGCTTCTGGTTGAGCTCGTGCAGCGGCTCCAGGACAGCGTTGCGGACCTCGGCCTCCTCGAGAGGGTAGTAGTCGACGGTAAGAGGCGGGACGCGGCGGATACGGAAGGCAATGCCAAGGATGGTGAGGACGGCCTCACAGAGGTCAGACAGAGTCGGGGTAGAGTCGGCGGATCCCTGGTCGAGCATGGAGACGAAGATGTTGCGTGTACCGAGGCGGCGTGCAAGCTGAACTATGATAGCGAGCTGGTCGACGAGGAAGTGGTCGGCCGAGTGAACGACTATAGCGATATAGTAGAGGTTGTCACCGTTGGCAAGGTCGTCATAGGTGTCGGATCCAGAGTTCTGGCCGAACGGACGGACGAGCTTCTGGCAAGCGGCGGTGACCCATCCGTTAAACTGGAGGAGGTCGTCGACGACACCACGCATCACCTGGGTGTCGAGGTGCGCCGTGTCCGAGCCGGTGATAAAGGGCTTCTGGAAGCGCGTCCAAAAGTCCCAGATACCGTCAGAGACCTCCTCGTCAAACAGATCGGGACGGTCGTCACGGCCTATCCGGCTCTGGAGGAACGGGTACTTGTACACGTCGAGGTACTTCTCCGGGAGGAGGACACGCTCAAGCATGCCATGGCTCTGGATCTCCTCCTGGCGTTTGGAGGATCCAAAGAGCAAGCGGAAGAGGAGAATGACCGTGATTAGCAGGCCTCCGCGTACGAGTAATCTCCTGTGGGACTGGGTGAGGGTGAACCCCCGACCGTTGACGGCGGGCATGGTGGGGACGTTGGCAGCGCCTGGAGCAGCCCGGCGGCGATCGAATCCTTTGGGTGTTGGTGCTGGAGGTGAGCGACAAAGGCGAGGGGCAGTCGCGCGCGAGGGACGGCGTGGAGGAGGGAGCGAGGATGTGGGGTGCAAGATTAAGCACGGTAGTGTTGGTGATGTGGAGATGTGAGAAGATTGACGGATGCAATGGGGGATGTTTAGTGTCGAGGGTGAGAGACGCGAGCGGAGCGGGAGCGCGACGGGGCAAGCGAACAAGATGGAGGCGTCGAGTGTGAGCAGGGAGGCAGCGAAGGATATGAGAGAAGTACTCAGGGAGTCTCGCGATCTCAAGGACCAGGAGCACCCAATGACGCCGACTTACACAGAGGGGGCATGGTGCGCGCTGCCTGCTGTCGGGTGGTGGAGGGGCAAGGCGACTCGAAGCGGCGGGAACAGCGATGGTGGATAAAGCTGGAGAGTAGAGAGTAGAGAGAGAGCGAGAGATGATGCTACGTGTAGATGAAAGACATCGATGCCCAAAGTGCGTGCAAGTGTGGCTTTGGCGCATTCTGCGTTCTGAATTGCCTTCCCCCCCCGCCCGTGCCTGGAGGTAAACCACCACCGAAACGGGACCAATCCCTGTCCCCCGTGAAAAAGTCCAGCTCTCTCTGCCTGTTCAGACACCGACTCCGACTCCGACACCGACTCCGACACGGGCAGCCCGCTCGCTACATACTACAGGCATCACTGACCCTCTAGCACCCACCCTCGGAACGGTAGAATATGCATGCTTGTGTGTGACCTCCTCTCCTCTACGCCTGGCGGACGACCTCAATCTCGACGGGGATCTGCTCTCCTCCAAGTCCGCGGACCTGGACAGTCGCGCCCCAGCTTCCGAGCTCCTTCATACGCGCAGAAGTCTCCTGGTCGACCCAGCTAACCTCAACCTGCGAGCCAGTGAGGCCAAACTCGGCTTGCAGGCGCTCCTGGATGTCGCCGAGAGTGACCGAACCGTGGATCGCGGGGGTCACTGGGCTGATGGTCAGGCGGTCAAACGAAAGGACGTTGGGGATGAGCTGGAGCTTGGCGAGGAGCGCCTCGGGGGTGGGCGAAACCTCAGCCGCAGACGGGGCCTCGAGGAAGGCGGCATCCGAGGGGGCAGCGTGCTCCTGGACAGTCAGTAATCATGTAAACAAAGGTCAGCAGCCAGCCGCGTACGCACCCTCGGGGCGGTCCAGGCAACGGGGCGGGTGCGCGCCTGCTTCCAAGGAACGTAGCGGGCAAGGCGGGTGGGGATGAGCTGGTGGCGAGCGCGGCCCGAGGCGACCGAGACCATGTCGTCTGCATGTTAGCGGAGGTGATGCGGCGGGAGCGCGTCGCGAGCAATAAGACTAAGACTTGTCCGAAGCGCACACGCGCCGTCCCTCTCCCACTCACGCTTCTGGCCAAGGTTGGGAATGTCCTGGAGAAGCTCGACGACGACGCCGCGGCGGGCGCATGCCGAGGTCTGGCGTCAGCTGGATCAACGACAGCAGCTGCAGGTGGGAATGGGCAGCGGATGGGGAGTCTGCCGGATAACTGTGCTCATATCCAAAGCGGCTCGCCACTCCCCACTACACCTTTGCCTTTCCTCGCCACCCAAGTGGACGACTCACGGAGAAGGCGGGGGCCTTTCCGAGCGAGGAGCGGAGGACCGCGCGAGATGTTGAGGCGAGCATTTTCGGGACGGGAAGGGAAGAGTCTGTGGCTGGAGAGTAGAGCGCCGCGAGATGTGTCGGTCCGAGGGGTGAAGACTAGTGGTTTATCGACCGAGTGCGGCGTCGGAGTGAACGGCAAGCAGGTAGAGTGTGATGGCGAGCAAGAGCAAGTTGTCAGTCCGTTTTAACGATCTTGTCCGTCAGAGAGAGTTTCACCGTGGAAAAGTGAGTATTACGTAATCTACTGGAGTGGAGGTGCTCAAAAGTTGTGTTGTGAATCCGCGTGATCTATGACAGCAGCGACATTGTACCTCCCATCTCACCCATCACACCCACCATGGACCGCGGAGCCGCTCGCAGCCGAAAGAGGAACGACCAGGCGCAGAAAGATGCCGAGCGCGCCGCTGCCGCTGCCAAGGCGTCGTCGTCGCGCCTCTCCAAGCTGATGGACGCCAACGGCGAAGACAGCGGCAAGGGCAAGAAGGAGAAGAAGGAGCGCCCGCCGCGCAAAGAAAAGAAGGTGTTTGACCCCTCCGACAAGTCGCAGTACCGCCCCAAGGCTATCCGCTCCGCTCACGCTCTCATCTACTCGCAGGAGAAGTTTGAGCTCCCCCCCCCGGCCGACCGCCTCGCGGGTGTCACCCGCGTCGACCTCGAGGGATCCGGATGCGCCGACGTCTCCTGGCTCAAGGACCTCCCCGTCACATGGCTCAACCTCAAGGGATGCCCCGTCACCAAGGGCTGGGACGCCGTCGGTGCTCTTGAGGGCCTCGCTGGTGAGTAGCAGTGGTGGCAAGCTGCAGATCTGCTCTGGCTGCATCGCGGTTGCTGTTCATCCTAACGCTAGTGCTCAACATCTCCGCGTGCGGTCTCACTTCCCTCCCGAAGGAGCTTGAGAACCTCAAGAACCTCAAGGCGATCGTGGCGATGAACAACGAGTGGCGCGAGCTCGACTCGAGCGTCGTCGGTGGATGGGACCAGCTGAACTCGATGAGTGAGTCGCAGGACCGTGGCGCTTCTAACTCTTAGTCGTCTCGCACTCGTCCGAGCTCACCTCGCTCCCTACCTCGCTCGCGACTCTTCCGCATCTCGCAAAGATCACCATTTCGCACTGCGCCAAGCTCTCTGCTGCTGGCCTTCCCGACCTTTCCGCTCTGCCGCTCCTCCGCGACCTGCGCGCCAACAACCTTCCCCGCCTGTCGACGCTTCCCGCGCACATTGCCACCTGGGGCACTGGAAACCTTGCGCTAGTCGGCAAGACCAAGGAGGGCGAGGAGGACCGCAAGGGTGACGGCCTCGAGGTGGTCGACTTTGGCAACTGCTCCCTCCCGCTGTCCGCCATCTCCACCCTGTTCGCCCTCTCGCTTCCCCCCGGCGGAAAGCCCAAGCACACTTGGAAGCTCCGCAGCATCACGCTCCAGGCGAACCCGCTCGCGCTCGAGGAGGAAAAGTATGCTGCGCTCCTCCAGGCCTCGCCCGCGCTACCCCGCCTGCAGATTATCGACTCGAAGCGCGTCGTCGAGCGCAAGAAGGCGGGCGTCGTTCCCGAGTCCAAGGCCGACCGCAAGGCCCGCGAACGCCTCGAGAAGAAGATGGGCCCCACCGGCACCAACAACTATGGCGGCAAGATGCGCTCCTGGGGAGAGGAGGGTGAGAAGGGGGCCAAGGAGGCCAAGGAGGCCAAGGAGAAGTTCACCAAGGAGAAGAGGGACGAGTTCCGCAAGGAGAAGCGCGAGCGCGAGCCCAGGGACCGTTCCGAGCGCACCGAGCGCCGCCGCGACGGCGACCGCAGCAAGCCCGAGGACCGCAAGCGGAAACAGCGCGACGACGACGCTGCCCCCGCACCCAAGCGCCGCGCCGACAAGCCCGCCGTTGCTGCCGAGGAGAGGCCCAAGAAGCGCAAGGAGGCCTTCTTTGAGGAGTCGGACGACGAGAGCGCTGCGCCCAAGGCCAAGGCGCCCAAGGCGCCTTCCGAGCCCACGGCCGCTCCTGCTCCTGTCTCCACTCCTGCCGAGCCTGCTGCCAAGAAGAGGAAGCGCAAGCACGGCAAGAGCAGCAAGCCCGAGGACGAGCCGGCTCCTGCGCCCCCCATGCCTGCGGCCAAGCCCAAGGACGGCGCGGTCCGCGCGGTCCCCGGCAAGAAGCCGACACGCTCCGAGACGGCCGTCGTCGGCGTCGTCGAGGTCGCCGCCAAGCCCAAGGGCGGTCTCGACCTCAAGAGCGTGCTCGCCTCGGAGAGCGCGAGCGGGCTCGACGTTGGTGGCTGGTAAGCTGCTGCGAATCTGTTTCTTATTGTTTGTAGGCTACAACATGCATATCTAGACTGCTGCTACTTTTGCTACGTGTGCTAGTCGCTGTCCTCGTCGCTGCCGCTGCTCTCGTCGTCGTCGCCCACGCCGGACGCTAAGCGGCGCATGCCGACGCCGCCCTCGACGCCAAAGGAGATCGGGAGGGCCGCGTGCGAGCCGGTCGGCGTGTCGGTCATGGACACGGGGGTAAAGCCGCCCTCGGCGCGCGCAAACGCGTCGAGCTCCGCCTCCGCCGCAGCAGCAGCGTTCTCGCCAAGCACCGCGTCCGGGTCCGTGATCGTGGCCCCGACGTCCGAGTCCTTGCCCAGCTCGGCCTGTAACAGGAGCGCCATCTCGTCCATTTCGTCCTCCATCATCATGTCGTCGGCAGGCAGGCCAGCGTCCCCGTCCTCCTCTTCCTCCTCGTCGTCCTCGCCGTCGTCGCCGAACAGGTCGTCCGAGTCGGATTCCGCCTCGGGCGCCGGCGACTCGGCAGGCAGCGGTGTCGCGGCGGGCAGCCCGGGAGTGTGCGCCATCGGCGTGCCCGCTGGTGTGTCGGCCTCGTCGGCATAGTCGTCGAACAGGTCGGCCATCTCGTCGTCGGGCTCCGCCTCGGCCTCGGCCTCGCCCTCGCCGTCGGCAGCTGCGGCGGGCTCCGGCTCAGCAGCCTTGCGCGCCGCTGCGACCTTGGCCTCGATGGCCTCGAGTAGCGCCTGGCGTGCTGCGACCTTGGTGTTGACGTCCTCCTGCAGGCCCTTGATCGTCTCCTCGAAACGCTTTGTGATAATCGGGTTGCCGCCAGTAAAGCCCGCGCGCTTCTTCTCGATGAGCGTCTCGAGCTGTTTGACCTCGGACGTGTACTGCCTGATCTTGGCCTTGTGTTCGGCGGTCTCCTCGTCGTCGTCGTCGCTCCGCCCGCCGTCCTCGTCCTCGTCTTCCTCGTCCTCCTCGTCGCTGTCGTCCTCGGACCCGCTCTCGTCCGACCGCTCCAGCTTCTCCATGAGCGCAGCCTGCAGGTCGTCGTCGAGGTCGTCCTCGCCGCCCTCGGCGTCCTCGCCCTCGGCATCCTCCCCGTCGTACTCGCCCTCCTGGCCTTCCTCGTCGTACCACTCGCCGCCAGCCGCGTCCTGGTCCTCGTACTCGCCGTACTCGGATCCCTCGGGACCCCATCCGGGATACGGGTCGTCGGCGGACCAGTTGATGTAGTATGCGTCACCAATCTCCGCGTCGGGGTGCTGGTCGATGAGGTCTGGGGTTAGCGGGTCCAGTTTTGCTACCCACCAAAGCTGGTAGAGTCCGCCTCCTCGTCCTTTTTCAGCAGCTCCTCGACAGTCTCCTCCACGACCTCGATAGTTCGGCGGGAGAGGCGTTTGCGGAATCGGCGCTTGCGGACATGGCGCATCGGGGGTGTGATGCCGTGGTTCCACACGTAGTCGTCGACGTTGAGGGCCGTGGCCGTGATGCTCGCCTCGTTGGATACCGGCTCTGTGACCACCAGCATCTGCGAGATATCCGCAACCTTGAACAGGTGCCGGCTGTCGGCCGTCTTCTGCGACTCTATAATATTCGGGAGGTCGACAAGTTTTGAAGCGTACGTCGTGCCGTTGATCTTGAACACGCCGCGACGGGGGTCGAGAAACTTGAACTCGATGCCATCCAGCCCTTTTCCCTTGCCCTTGAGTAGATCACGCAGGCCGGGTTCCGATCCGCGGCCGTCGGCAACGTGCGGCGGGACGCGAAGGATAAACTGCTCCTCGAAAGCGAGCGGCTCGTCGGGGTTCTCGTCCAGCTCGCGGTCGTACTCGCCGAGGAAAGACGTCTGGCGCGCACCGCTCGCTTCGCCCGCTTTGAAGCTCAGTTTGAGCTTTGTCGGCGCGCTAGACGCCGCAGCGCGCTGCGACAGCCGCGAGCTCTGCCTCCCAGCTCCGCCGCCGCGACCACGCCCGCGCCCAGTCCCTCTTCCCCGTCCACGGCCCCTCCCCCGTCCCCTTCCCCGCCCTCGCCCCCGGCCAAAATCTCCATCTCCGCCGTCGACAGGGCCCAGCTTGGGCGAGTTGAGCGAGTACGTCGCGTCGCCGTTGCCAGCCGCCGCGCCATCGTATGCGTCCCCGTCCATCCCGCGCTAGTCTTGTTCGTGTGGTGTCGCCGCCGCCGCTGTCTGCGTGTTTGCTGTCCCTGTCGTACACGAGTGTGTTGGAATGGTCGTCGATGGCGGTCCTGTGCGCGCTCCTGCTGCTGCGCGGCGTCGTGGGCGTGGATGGTGTTGTTGTGGAATGGCGAGTTGTTATATATCGGTTTCATCGCCGCTTGGGTGGCGATTCGTCTCCCAACCCAATTGCTTCCGCCTATTACGTAATATACCACCTCGCGGATGGATGTATTGTGGCGACATGACCGCAATCACGACCCCTTCGACGCCTCCAACGCCATGTCTCCCGGACAGGGTGGGTGCGGGGTGGACGCCAGGCAGTCTATCTTGCCTTTGCCATACTTGCGCCAAAAAAAGAGGGACCCCTTATCCGATATGGCCCACTCCGCTCCGACTCCCCTCCCCTCAGAGTTCTCGCGGTGCCACTCTCCCCCGTCATTTACATCCTCTTCGCTAGTATATCGGTTAGTATAAGCGTCTCTCATGTAGATCACGCTAGAGCAGGGTTCGACTCCCTGGCGGAGAAGCGAGCGCGAGAGCGCTCCCTTTTTCCTGCAAGAGCCTTCCCTGTTTCCTTTTGGAAGCCTCGAGAGGACGCTCTTGGTATGGAGGATACGTGAAAATATGTATTCTGAATCTCTGTCCTTGCTGGGTGTTCCTGACGCTGAGGATGGGGCACTCTATGGTGGCGAGTCAACTGGCGAAGAAGTGACCTCTTGGACGGCGGGGGGATCAGGCGCATAAGTGCCACTCCCGTCCGTGTGGGGGCACGGCCAATGTTCCAACCACAGCCTCATGTTCTCTTGCTGCAAGTAATCAGATATTTATTATCAGTGCTCCTGAAGTTTATTGACTCTCGGGATGGCATACGGGTGAATGGGAGCCCATGAAACGATGGGCCGACCAGTAATAGATAGTATCCACAATTACGGCGAAGGACATAAAATTATCGTTCGCAAGGTCACCTGGTAGAGCCCACAGCAGGCCCAGCCTGATACCGGGTTGGCATCGCAACAATCCCGCCCACTCGACGGTGTACCGCAGCTTGCTCGCCTTTATCATTGCAGAGCGGGCTGGGGACTGACTGTTCCATTACCATGGACGCGTGACCCGCCATCAATCGTGATGTGTTTCGGAGGACGGCTGTCGTGCAGCCTGAGTACGGGATGCTACGCAAACCTCAATGACCTTTGCCACCGGAGGTGGCATTAATGCTCGACTAACGTTCTGACATCCTGACCAGTGCATCCCTCGGCTTGAGCAGGTTGGCAGCGCTCGCGCCGCAGGACCGAGGACACCGGGCGAGTGGACGGTGGACTGTGTGCTGCACCCCTGCGATGCGCGTATCTGATGAACTATGTTTCGCTACCAACAACACCCGGGAGCTGCTGTCTAACATGCCAATGTGGAGCGCTTTACCTTGCCTGGCTGCTGGCCTTGCCTCCTCTCAGGTACTCACTTGCAGCGGAAGATGTCAGAAGACGAACGATGACAGATCCTATCAGATATTTTGAAAAAAAAATCAAAATTCTTCAGCGAAGACACGCCGTAGAAGCCCGACGCGGGACTCGAACCCGCAACCGCGCGATCCCCAAAGCCTAAGCATTCTAAAAGTCGCGAATTCTAACCATTGAACTAGCCGGGCTGACACGTTGGCCTTCTGCGTCGAATGGAGTGCACCTGGCAGTTTCTTGCAGCTTTGTAGTGGAGTGCCACAATGGATTCGGATCGGCGTGTGTTCGGATCGGCGTATGTGTGGACTGGTGCGACGGCCATCCTATTTTGCTTCCGGCGGCCAGCTGGGCCCCATTTACACCCAGTGTTGGCCGTGTTGTGCATCTTACCACGTCTCTATGCGATCCTCTCGCGAGTATCCATTCTTAAGATTCCTTCTTGTTCATACAAGTCACGCGGTGCTAGCCAGCGACAGATAGTCTTCTCCGCTACCAACTACATACACTTGCCGCCCCTGCAGTTTCTACCAGCAGCACATCTGTTGAAGCACGCGCCGCATGCTCATTGTCATTGCCCACGTTCGTGCAGCCCTTGGGGCAGAGCTGCTGGCCAGGCGGGCACTGCTGGCCGCTGCCGCCGCCGGCATCCACGCACGTGCCGCCCTGGCAGTTTTGCCCCGCGCGGCAGTAGTTGTCGCAGTCGCCGCAGTAGCGGTTGTCGTTGAGCAGGTTGCGGCACGCGCCGTCGCACGAGCTGAGGCCCTTGGGGCACTTTACGGCGGGGAGCGCGGGCACGCACTTGCCCTGCGCGCAGCGCTCGCTGGCGCCGCACGCGTGCTGGCACCCGCCGCAGTGCCACCAGTCGTTCATGTAGTCGAAGCAGGAAAAGTCGCACGGGGGCGTGCTGGGGCTGCCGCAGTAGCACTCGCCGGTCTGCGGGTTGCACTTTGCGCCCCTGGAGCACACTGCGGTGAGCTGCCGGAGGTGTTTGCTGCTTACCTGGTTGCCGCAGGTTGGGTCGGGGACACACTTGCCGTTGTCGCAGACCTCGAGGGCGGGGCAGTGCAGATACAGCGTGAGAGAGGCGGTGTCAGCTGTCGCGCCGGGTGAAGGAGCAGCGACTTTCGCCTCCGACGCAGTCCTTGGTCTTGCGCGCGTCGAGATCAAAGGGGGACGCCGTGACGGCGACGGCGGCTGGTGTCAGCTACGCTGTGATAGCCACGTACCGGTGAGAACAGCGAGGAGAGCAGCGATGCGCATGGTGGGCGTCGATGATGCGAGTAACCTCCTTCTGAAGCGTCTTATCGTACGCCGTCATGTGGTTGTCTGTAAATCTTATCTCTGGAGACCTACAAGGTGTAGCGGACCGCGATCGAGCCGGTGTGGGGGCTCGCAGAAGTGGCCGTCACCGAGCTCGGGATTGTCTCCGCCAAACTCGGGAAGATTGAGCTCTAAGCTTGGCGGGACGGATACATTGAGCTGCGTGTTGCAAGTAGCCTTCGCAGCCTGAGGGCCAGGACGCAGACAGTGCGGGGGCAGGGGTACGTCGAGCGCTGTATCGTAGACTTTTCCAGTCCGCGTATCTCGCATCAGCCTCGTTATATCAGTCGGTAGATAGTTTGACTCTTACTACTAAGATATCAAAATGTCATGGGTTCGAGCCCCATACGAGGCTTCAAAGTACCCAGGCCGCTGCTTGTACTCTTTTTTAGAGTACGGGGGAGGCAGGGGTTCTCCGGCGGAGTGGATGGGGCTGAGGGGAGTTATCGACCCCGGCTGAGGGAATCTGACCACTCCTGCTGTTAGCCATGAGAGCAGCGGGCACCCGTCACACCCACTACTCCCTGCCGATGCCCATAGTCGCAGAGCTGTACATGTATCCAGAAACAGGTTCAAGTTTGGAAACAGGTCCCACGGAGGGAATGGCAGGGCGGCATGAAGTCAGCAGCACCGAGAAGCGCGATGGCGCTACAGACTGAACGGGCACTTGTGTTTCCACGCCTCGGCCTCCGCCACCCACCGAACATTTTCAGCTGGGCTGCAGCATGCTCAGGACGGCCGTATTCTCTCAGTTCGTAAGCCATACTGTTATCGGAGCTTTCAGACTGACATGCGCGTGCCACCTCATCTGAGCTCTTGGCCATCGTGGACGCAGCCGAGAAGCGGAGACTGCCGCCACAAATGAAAGAGTTGTCCGTTCAGTCTGCAGACACGCCAGCCCCTAAGGTGCCCTCAGCTGCTGAAAGGCACATGGTGAGGGGCCAAAACCGTCGCTGGATTGCCGCTAGGCGCCGTGAGGACCTTGCGCTGTTCGCGCAAAGGTGATGTGACCGAGTGCAGTATGACTCGTATCCCCCGTTATTTTTATCGGGTTTATTATTATTGTTATATCTTTCCTATTTTTTACTATTCTGTCTAATTGATTGGGGTTCTGCCCACCTGCGACCTGACATCGCACCACGACCCCATCTGCCTCCCACCCTCCCCGCGGGTGCTGTGCATGTTCGTATCACCGGTGCCGGCGTGGGTGAGCTCCTAGCGTTCGGCCGTCGCCGCGGCCGCAACAGACGTATCATCTTCTTTGAGGCGGGAGATCTCAGGCCTCAGGAGGGGTTCAACAGCGCCAACCGTGGTCGCGATTCCTGAACCCCTCACACAAAGAACAGCGCCACCAGACCTCTGCCCATACCTTTGCCTCGAGCGCATGACTCGTAGAAGCCATCACCCAAGGTGCCACTTTCAGAGTACAATTACGTAATACATGTCCTACCTTTAGAGTTTGCGACTTGCCTCCATCCGGTCGGACGCGCGTTCGAGCCTCGCGGTGGCGGATCACACCCTGCTGGCAGTGGGCAGAGACATGTTGGTTGACGCCGCGTTTCGTGCCTGCCACTGGGATGTTCGAATCTTGAACGCCAATCGGCAACCATGTCATGTCCAGGTGCCAGCGCTCCACCCCCCAAAACGAGTCATGAAACTGGATGTTGCTGTTGCCCAAGCGAGCAAGGCGGCTGAAGGCTGACACGGGGTGTAGCTGCCCACTTTTTTTTCTGCTGCAGTGATCAGCGTCATTTATTGGCCCAAACGTCATCCGAAAGCTTAAATGCGGCAGAGTGATGGGTGTGCACATGAGACCTTTCTTCTCTTCTTTGACCTGGCTGGAATATTCCGCGACACCCAGCCTCAGGACCACTGCCGCCGCCGTGTATGATGGAGACACCGCCGGAAAGGCCGGAGTCAAAAAAAAAAAAACACCCTTCAGCAGCTTGTCTACTTGGAGACCAGCGCTTCCGTGCGCTCCCTCGTTACAGGTCCAGCGTGCTGTCAATGGCACCACCTGCAGCGAGCAGCGAGCGAGCAGGGTGGCGGCGGTCGCGGTCGTGGCTGCGGTGGGCGGTGTGGGGGCTGCATGGTGGTGGGTGCATGCACTGGCCTCTCTGCGGAGACTTTTAATCAGTGATAACCTACAGCCTGGGTGGGGTGTGTGCTTTTTCCGAGGCTGTGCAACTGAGACACACTACCTACTCTACTCGTCCAAAAGCAAACAAAAACGCGCAACAGAAAAGAAAAGAGAGAGAGAGAACGCGGTCGACCAAGTGGATGCGATGGATGCATGGATGGATGCATTGATGCGATCAAAAGGGAGGTAGGCGGCGCTGCACATGCATAAGCTGAAGGGGAGGTGGAAGGGAGGCGACGCCGGTGGGAGATTAGCAAAAAGGGTCCATTTCCTCTCCTTTTGCACCACCACTCATTTCGCAGATCCAATCCTGGCTCACTCCTGGCTGCACCTGGCCCTGGCTGTGCACCACCTCCGCTCTCCACTACTCGAGTTCTCATCATCATCATCATCCATCATCCATCCATCACCCCCTCTCCAACTACTCCCCCCCGCCCCSSCCCYCMCCMCACCCGTTTCAACCCCCCACAGTCACACTCCTTGCAACGCGGCTTGCCCGCATCCCCCACCATGTTCAAGCGTAACAAGGCCGGCAAACAGCCGAGCCCGCTGCCGCCCAACGTCGGCGGCGTGCCTCCGGGTCGCGCATCAATCAGCTCCATGGCATCGTCCCAGCATCCCCACTACGGCGGACCCCCCGAGCGGATTAACAGCACTACATCGATCGAGACGTCTGGCACCGTCGACACCATCAAGGGCAAGCGCCGCTCGGGCTTTCTCAACCTCGTCGGCCGCAAAAAGGACAAGAAGGATGATGACAAGATTCCTGTGCGTCTCGCGGAAGGGGATTAGTCTGACATAGCAGCAGCCGGTGCCCCACTCGTTCTCGGTGAATGGACGACACGCCATGGCTAACAGTCAGCAGCAGCAGCAGCTCCAGCAACAGCAGCAGCTCCAGCAACAGCAGCAGCTCCAGCAGCAGTTTGGGCAACAGCAGGGCGCGTTCGTGCAGCCCAACGGCCGTGTTGTCGCCGGGCAGCCAATGCACCCTCAGCAGCAGCAATTCCAGATGCAGCAGCAGCAATTCCACATGCAACAGCGGCAGCAGCAACAGCACGCGTTCCAGCAGCAGGCCGGCCCCCAGATGTCGCCTCAGCAGCCAATGTCGCCTCAGCAGCCCATGTCGCCCCAGACCCAGGCCCCGGCCCCGATCCAGCAGCCACCGCCGCCCAGCGTCAACTCTGCCAACCTCTCCCAGTTTGACCCGATCGTCGAGCTCATCTCGTACCAGCCGCACAAGACCTACGTCGCAAGTCCCCCTGAACTCGAGATGATCTTTGCCCGCACCAGCGCCGGAGGCATGCCCAAGTGAGCCGACTGGCACGGACCCGCTAACGCCACAGACAAGGCCAGCCCGGCTCGCCGAGCAACGACTGGGACGCCGTGTGGCTGCAGCTTTCGGGCACGTCGCTGTCAATGTGGTCCATGAAGGAGACGCGCGAGGCCGCGGCGCGCGGTGCAAAGGTGCCCCCAACCTACTTTAGCATCACCGAGTCGTCTCTTGAGCTTCTCAACCCCCTGCCTCCCCCGCCTCACCGCCCAGACTCTCATCCCCACAACAATGTCTTTTCGCTCAACACGGCTGGTTCTAACCGTCTCCTGTTCTCGTGCCCGAGCGAGCGCGAGCTCGTCCGCTGGTCCACTGGCCTCCGCCTCGCATCGTGGGAGCGCTCCCGCCTCGAGGAGATATACACCGGCCACCTCCTGCGCGGCAATGCTGGTCTTCTCAGCGAGACACCAATGTCCCGTGGCCGCTACGAAGGCTGGGTTCGTGTCCGTGTCATGGGCGGAACCGAGTGGCTTCGTCTCTGGCTCGTGCTTTCTGATCCACACAACATGGATGATAGCAGGGACACGCCCCGCCGCACCTCGCTCTTTGGCCTCGGAAAGCACGAGGAGATCCAGGAGCCCAACACGGGCGTCCCCATGGCGTCGTTTTACAACGAGCCGCGTACCGTCAAGAACAAGACTTCGTCGTTGCCCGTCCTGACGATAACAAACATCACCCAGGTGTATGCCGTGTTCCCCGAGCGTGTCGAGGTCATTCAGCAGTCCAACCTGATGAAGGCCGTCGGACGTATCAGCGGCTCGCTTGTGACGATCGAGGGCGGGCTGCGCGACTCGGGCTGGGCCCTCGTGATGCCCGAAGCTGCGACCGACGACTTTGCCCAGCAGTCGCCGACCAGCCCGATGATCGTCATGCTCCGCTGGCTCGTCGCTTTCCACGACGCCTTTAGGCTGTACGGCCGTCCCAGGCAGTACATCTGGGACCAGGCGGACCCGCGGAGTCTGTACTTTGCGTACCCGCAGGGCGAGCTGCGCGGCGACCTGTTCCTGAGCATCGACGAGGCGGTCATGGCCAACTTTAGGCTCAACACGCCTGGTATCCGCGCGCAGTTTACCAACCTCATCGAGCGCCGTCTCCGCTACATTGCAAAGGAGGAAAAGGCGATGGCCCCGCAGCACGAGGCCGTGGGTTCCGCGGGTTCCGCGGGTTCCGCCGCGGGCTCTGGTGTTGGCCAGTCGACACCGGCCGACCCGGTGCAGCAGCAAGCGCAGCAGTTCCCGCAGCCCCCGCCCCGGAACGAGTCGGGCGACGCGCCAGAGCAGTCCGCCTCGCCCGAGAACCAGTTTCGTCTCCCGCCGCTCGCCTTTGGCGAGCTGTCTCCTGGCGAGCAGGGCCGCTCACTGTCTCCCATCAACGAGGGCACGGCGACGGGTTCCCACTCGGCGGCGACGGGTTCCCACTCGGGATCGACCCAGGCCGAGAAGCGCCAGGGCATGATTCAGCCAGACCTGGGCCCGATCGTCGGCAGCCCCCCGCCGGGGCCGCGCTCCGAGCTCCGTCCTGCGCCCGAGCCCCGCAGTGTCACAAACGAGCGCTCAAACTCGCTCAACACGTTTGGCGGCGACGGCGACCGCCACGCGCCGAGCGCAGCCCCCCAGCCGCCCGCTCACACTGGCCCCCAGCAGACTCAGACCCAGCAGCTTCAGCATCAGTACAACCAGCCGCCGCAGCCCCAGTACCAGCCGCCTCCAGAGCCGAAGAACTCGTCTACTCCTGCTGTCGCAGCCGGCGCGGCCGCGGTCGGCGCTGCTGCTCTTGCCGCTGCTGTCGTTCATCACGACGAACAGACGCCCACAACCCCCCCTCGGGTCCCTGCAAAGTTGTCGCCCCCGCTGCCTGCCAAGCAGCCCTCCCAGCCGCTCGCTGAGCCTCAGGCGCAGCAGCAGCCGCCGCCGCCGCAGCCCACTGCCCGCCACGCTCCTTTCAACAACTCTACTTCGCCCTCTGGGAACGGTACCGTCAGCCCTGCTGGCCCCGGCATGCCCCACGGTTCGTTTGTTTCTCACGGCCCAGTCTCCGGTGGCGTCGCGCGCGGGTCGTTCTCGGCCGCCACTGTCAGCTCGGGCGCCTCCACTCCCGCCCTCGACTTTGCTACGGCCTTGACCACCCCGACCGCCTCCAACATTGCCCTAAACCATACCCAGCAGTACCAGCCCCAGGAAGTGACGCCGCGGCAGTCTCCCCCCAGCAACAAGACTCCTGCTGCTTCGCCCGGCGCTCCTCCCAGTGCTTTCAACCAAAAGGTTGCGATGGGCACCGCTGCGGCTGTCACAGCGGCGGCGGCGGCGGCGGCCGGTTCCGCCTCGGTCTCTCGCCAGAACACTTTGCGCCAAAACTCTGGCGAGCTGCGCCAGCCCAAGCCCCAGCGTGGATCCATGCATGAGCAGACTGCTGGTCTGCGCGAGGAGCCCGCTGCGTTGTACCTGATGAACATGGTCGACGACTCGCCACCGACCGTCCCTACGACGATGGCACCTGGGGGTCCCGCGGCCCAAGCCACCTCCACCGAGGCACACGGCTCCCCGAACGGGCAGGATAAAACTGGCAGTGTCCCTCATTCGCGCCCTGTCCCTGGCGCCGTGGCCACCACCATGGCTGCTGCCGCTGCGACTTCCACGGTGACGCATCACCAGCACGAGGTCACCACAACCCGTAGACCATCTGGCGCCCGTGTTCTCAACTCTACATCTCCTCGCTCCACCTCTGCCTCGTCGCGCGGCAACACCCTCGACACCTCGGACGACCAGGCCCACCGCAGCGTCAGTCTCACCGGCTCGCGCGAATCTGAAAAGCACTACAATCAGCCGTCTCCGCCCCAGCAGCAGCCGCCGCCGTCGTGGTCGCATCAGCGCCAACACCCGGTCTCACCGCCAGCTGCAGAGCTCGACACCTCCCACTCTAGCAGTTCTCCTACCAAGCCCAAGATGAACGACCTGGGCGACGCCGCTGCCTTCTTGTCGTACGCCGACGAGTCCTCGCCCGTGCACAGCAAGCAGCAGCTCCCTGCGGCTGGCGGCGCCGAGGTGCGCTCGTCGTTTGCCCCGTCCAAGGCTGCGGCGGAGCGCCGTGCGCGTGCCGAGGCCCAAGCGGTTCAGCAGCGCAGCGTCATGAACGTGCCCGGTGGAGGGCGTCGCGGAAAGGGCAAGGGGCGGGCCACCCCGTCCAACTGGAGCGGCAGCGACACGGACGAGTCTGAGGACGACGAGCCAGTTGTCAACGAGCCGCCTCCCATGCACAACAGCATGTACAACAACTCGTCGTCGTCGATTCCCCGCTACCACCCTGGCCAGTCGCACAGCCCCGTGCCCGAAATCACCATTGAGCGCCGCGGCTCGCGTGCCCTGCCGCCCGTTCCTCGGGTTCAGACCAGCGGTGACCAGATGAACATGCACCAGAACGGCAACCACGGCGACTATTACGACTCGCCGATCAGTGGCATGAACCAGCTGTCCATCCACGACCCGCGCATCGAGCGGCCAAGGTCGCGCTCGCCGCCCGCGCCCCACCGCCACCTCCCCGAGAAGCCGGTTCAGCATGCCGCTCTGCCCCAGCCCCCTGCTGCGCGCCAGAATGTCTGGAATGCCAACTTTGCCGTCGAGCACGGCATGAACGAGCGCAAGGGCACCTTTATCCAGCTCGACGAGCCGTCGGTTACCCTGACCAAGGCCTTTACCCCTGGCGGTCTCTTGTCGGCTGGTCTCCAGGACAAGGAGGACCGCAGCGCAAAGCGCCAGGAGGAGGTTGCGCGCGAGACTGGTGCGACGCTGGTTGATGTTGCGTCCAAGCCACCGCCCCCTGCCACGGGCCTCATGGGCGCGGTCGCTGCGCACGAGCGCGACCGCCGGAACCCTGGTGGTATCGGCGCGACCCTCACCGACCGCGACCGTGACCGCCGCATTGCCGAGGAGCGCCAGCGCAAGATTGACGAGCTGCAGCGCCAGCAGGCCGATCACATGAACCAGTTTAGCGGCGGCATGTACGGCGCGCCGTACGGCCAGTTCCCGTCCTACGGTGGCATGGGCGGCATGCCCATGGGCTACAACGTGAGTTTTCGTGGGTCCACAACCGCTAACTCTCAGCCGTACGCCGCGCAGCAGCAGGCAATGTACGCCGCGCAGATGGCGTACCAGCAGACGATGATGGCCATGTCGGCGGCGGGCTCGCAGATGGGCGACAATGCGACCAACGACGGCCGCAACACGCCGCCCGGCTCTGTCCGCGCCTCGTCCCCCTTTGGCTACGGCGGCGCCCCGATGAGCATGTACGGTGCGCCGATGAGCATGTACGGCTTCCCGCAGTTTGGCATGCCCGGCATGCCCATGGGCGGCGGCATGCCTGGCACCCCCGGCACGATGCCCGCCCAGATGCCCGGCATGCAGGGCGGCATGCCCGGCTGGCAGTCGCCGGTCGGCGGCGCGCCCGGCAACCCCGCGCTGCGCACCAGCATGATGGAGCCGCAGGGCAGCCACACCGGCTCGGAGCGCGAGCGCGATGCGTCGTAGCGAGTGAGCGAGCATGCCCCCCAATCCCCCATAGACTTCCGCACCGACATACACACCATCATTTCCCGTTCCCGCCACACTCCCAATCACTAGCTAGCCTTCTCTCCGTATCCACTATTATCGATGCCGAGGACGATTCTTACTGTTACGCTTTCTGTTTCTGTAACCTTGTCCCTCCTTTGACCGATCCCTCTCGCTGTCCGGAAACATATAAAACCCAATCAGTACGCAGTGCGCACCGCGGGCCGCGCCTGAATATGCACGCATGGCCATAGACTCGCTGGCGCCGGGACGGACTGCAGCAGAGGCAGACGCACAGTGGAGCCACACGCCAGCGTGTGCCAGATGCGAGCACAGCGGGGACCGGCGGCTGCCCTCTGCGGTTGTGCTGGCACTGTGCACGCTGCGCGCCACACGGGAGCACCACCTTGCGCGCCGCACTGGCAGTCCTGTTCTGCGGTTGCTGCTCCGTGACACCTGGGTGTTTCGCCTTGTGCAGCAGTGCGTACCGCGAGCGCCGCGAGGTCTAGCTGTTGTGGGTAGTGCAAGTGATACATACCAGTGGCCGCTGCCAGATACATGTCAGTCGCACAGCAGCCAGTCCCGCGCCTCTGCTCTTCACCTCGGCCCATCTTCTCGGTTAGTCGCTGTCTCCGTGCCCCGCTGCCCGAATTCCCGTCTGCAGCAGTGGTCATGCAGGTGTGATCGCATAGCCTACGATCTGGTACATCAACCCCGTGGTGTGGTGGTCTCTACGCTGCGCCTCGACGGATCCCTACAATCCTACAAAAAAGATTGGAAAGACTAGTCGCTTAGAAGCGGAGCTTGGAGAAGAACCAGCGGTTCGAGCCCTTGGCGTAGCGCTCCTCAAAGGCCTTCTTGATGGCCTTCTTCGAGTCCTCACGCTGGGTAGGCTCCTTGAAGGTGTCGTTGGTGACGGAGCCCTTGAGCGACTCGAGCTCGAGGACGTAGCGGGTGGGGAGGAGGTGGCCGTAGTTGATGACCTTGATGAAGGGCTTGACCTTGGAGCGCTTGGCGACCTTCTTCTTGCCCATCGACTTGGTCACCTTGAGGGGGTAACGCTGGACGTTAGCTTGTGGTCACTGTGAAAGCGCAGCGCCTTGGATAGTGGACCGGCTCCGGGTGCGCTTCCGCCTGGCACCGAGCCGGTCCACATCCTCGCGGCGCTGCATCGCAGATATTCACCTCGATACCGGCGCAGATGGCGTGGGGGTAGGGGCGCTCCTTGGTGCCCTCGTCGCGCTGCTGGATGACGACGACCTTCTTACCGGCCTGGCGACCGGCGAGGACGACGCAGACCTTTCCGGGCCTGTCGCGTTAGCTTTGTAGAAATTTTGTGCGCCGCAGACACTCACTTGACGATCTTGACCATTCTGTAGGCAAAAGTTTTTGGCGGGAGGAGAGGAAGGGCGGAGGGGAGAAGAGGGAACGCGCACAGTTGAAGTCGAGAGAAAAGGAAACGCAAGGTCAGCACTCTGTCCATCGAGAATTTGGCCATCCACCCAGCAGCCGTCTGCAGGTCCTCGCACGATCCAACCCGATCCCCGCCGTCGTCCAGATCACACGCTCTGCTCTCTCCCGTGGTCCAGCGTCTCGCCGTGCCGGGCACCTCCAGGCCAGACGTTCATCCTCCGCCTCGCGAACATTTTCCTCGCCTGGACTGGACTCGGTTCGCGGGACGAGACGGACGGTGACGGCGGGCGGGCGTGTCGTCGCGGATGGCTGTCGTGGTGCTACTCACTTTTTAAGTGCCTGCAAACAAGTCAGCGATGCTGTTCAAGAGAAGTCGACCTCGTAATACTCACCGAGGGCTGTGATGGGGTCAGTTGACGGACGGTTGGTAGTCGAAACTGGGTCTGGGACTGGTTGTGCGACCGCCAGAGTGTGTGCGTTGCTGCCTGCAATCCTGCGCCAGGAGGGAGGGGAGAGGGTGCTGCCTGCCGGGCTGCTGCTGCTGGGTGAGTGCTGGCTGGCGGTCGGACGCTGGGCTGGGCTGGCTGGGCTGGCTCTGCCTGGCGGCCTGCCCTGCTGGGTGCTGCCTGCTGGTGGCTTGGCTGGGATTTTTGGCAGTTTGGTCCCGCTGCTTTTTTTTTGGCCAATTTTCGTGGAGACGAGCCGGCGTTTGGTATATCTCCGGGAGAGTGGCACCCGTGAGTGGATCTATAGGCGTGTGTTGGCACAGTGTGTGTTTCGGGATCAAATAGGCCCGTGGAGATTTCAGGATGTCCTGTTCGGTGTGCGGGGCCATCCTCTGGCGAGCATCATCACGTCACTGCAGACAGAGTCACCCCCCCCGAACAGGGACATCCTGGAATCTCCGCGGGCCTATTTGATCCCGCAACACACACTGTGCCCACACACGCCTATAGATCCACTCACGGGTGCCACTCTCCCGGAGATATACCAAACGCCGGCTCGTCTCCACGAAAATTGGCCAAAAAAAAAGCAGCGGGACCAAACTGCCAAAAAT